>VDFB02020982.1:49155-99192 GCA_007258455.2 Sequoia sempervirens
GACACTTCTGGAGGCCATAACTTTTGACTCGGGTGTCCGTTTGAGCTGAAATTTGACGGGTGGTTGCGTTTTGAGCTAACGAGTGGATTCCCAACCAGTTTTGACCCATTTTTGGGGCCTCAAAGTTTCATCTTGACCCCCAAAATCCCAATTTAGTGTTTTTTGAAAAAATTATTTTTGCTCATAACTCAACATGCATATCTCGAATCTGGGATGTTTGTTGGCAATTCATCCTATCTCACCAATGGGTATTTTTTGGAAAAAATTGGGACTCCCAAACCTCTATCCATGAGGTTTCCTAAAATGGCAAAATTTGACAGTTTTTGAAAATTGCCAAATCAGGAAAAATATGCTTGTCAACACCTTACATCCCTTAAAGCCCCGGAACTCGGTGTAGAATCAATTCAATCATATCCTTCAATCATTCTATTCTTCGATCCAATCCTCATCTGAGCTTTAATCTTATCCCAATCTGAGCTTATCCAAACCCCTAATCTGGGCTTTCATCCATCTGCAACAAAGTCTTAAGATCCCTCCCTCCATCTTCTTCAATTTTGTCCCATTCATCCATTCTAATCAATCTATTCACTCATTTCATGTAACCATTCATCTGCTTCCAACTTTCATCTATTTTCTCAACACTTCATCGAACCTCCTATCATCCCAAACATCCATCAAACCTCCTTCTATCATTTCAAACTCTCATTCCATAATCTTGATCAATCATTTACTCATTCTGAATAATCTTCCACCTATTCCAAGCATCAGTCATCTATCCATTTGGTCACCTTTTCCTCATCCAAATCCTTATCCCTCTATCCAATTCACCCAAACAATCCTTTTTCCTCCCCCCCATCCTCTCCCCTCATCCCATAGCCTAATCCCTTGTCATTGGTATCTCGCTATAGGCTTTATCCCATGCAATCCAATGTCATCCATCTTATCGTCATCACTTCTGCTTCTTTTGCACATCTTCTCTATCTCATCGTTCATCATTTCACCATTCATCTATATGGCATGTCACTTGCCCACTTCATCTTTGATGATTTAGATAACTATCCCATCCCTGAGCTTTCTATAGTCACTATCGTCCAACATCATCTATCTTATCACTTCATCATTCATCTATCTTGTCCCATCGTGTCGGTCCAATCATTTTATCCCCTTATCTAGGGTCATCTCATCCTCTTTCATCCATCATTTGTTGTCGGTCTTTAGTCGAACTACGTGGCCCCTGCGCTTTCACGTAGGCAAGGTCGATCATTTGATCCGCCCCCGGGGTTCCATCATCAGTCTTCAACTCTTGTTCCTATTGTCTGTCCCGTCTTTACCATCCATCAAGGTCTCCATCTTGGTCAATCATCCACCTTTCACTGAACTACGAGGGCTCTGCGCTTTCACGTAGGCAAGGCTAATCTCTGATCGGCCCCCGAGCCCCTAGGTCCTTAGGATGTGTCAGTCTCATGTCTTGTCTCTCTTGTGTCGTGTCGTCAAGCTATGCCTTTATCTAGCCAGTTCTTCACAACTGAGATCCATTTGTATCAACAAATCCAATCAATTTTGAACATCCCGCGTCATAACGATCTTTTAATATCCATCATCTTTGGTCTCAACAGGATGTATCCTTCCTAACAGACCTCATCAATCCCATCTATCCCCTCGATCCTATGGCAAAGGACATTTGAAATTGATTGCAATCTTTTGATGCTTTTGGATTTTGTTTATCATTTGAGCTCCTTATCATCACTTGTCAAGACTGCCATAATCCATCATATTATGGTGTGTTTTGATTGGTCAACATAGGGGCATATCTTGCTCTTTTTATATTTGTGTCTTCTTGTTGTCCCACGTAGTACCCACCAAGATCCCTGAGGTTTTGTGTTATGCTGGGGCATCCTTTTGTGCTTGTAGTTCTCTCAATACCTGGCCCGACCAAGGTCTTTGTGACTTTGGGGTGTTGGGATAGCCTTGTTGTCTGTTGTGTTTGTTTTATGCATTAGACACTAATTCGCCTTGGTTCTTCATACCCTGGTGTCTTATGTTTGATGCTATAGCAAAAACTAGTGCTCCAAAGATGATAAATTGCATTTAGAATTGCATCTCATTTTCCATTCTATCATCTTGCATGTATCCCCCCACCATTCATCCTTCATCCTTATCTCTATCCAATCTCCATCCATTCCACTTAGCCCGAATCATCTCATCATATCTTTGGTCTACTCCTTGGTCTTGTCCCCAGTCTCAACCCATCATCATCATTATCCATTAGTATCCTTCCCTATCCCTTTGGTGTTGTTTTGGGATGTATCATTCCCTCATCAACAACACTTTCATCATCATCACCGGGAGGTATTCCTCCCTATCCTCTAGTGGTATTTTGGGATGTATCCTTCCCTCATCAATACCACTCAGTGGGATGTATCCTTCCCTATCCTCATGTTGTCTTGGGATCTTTAATTCCCTCATTGACAACCCTCCATCCATCATCAACCCATTTTGACTTGTACCTTGACTGGGGCGACATCACCTTTTGTCCTCAAATCCATTTGTGCTTCACCCATTTCCATATCTCTTACTCTCTTCCTCATCTCCCCTTGCATCACATCATCTATTTCGAGAGCCCACCCGTGTTCTCTTGAACCCGCATGTCCTCTCGAGGGGGCATCCTTCATCCCTAACTCTTCATCTTCACCCCCATCATCTTCCTTCCTAGTCACTTCTTTGAATGACTGAGGCATCTTTTCCAATCTAACCATCTTCTAGGCTCTATGTTTTAATATTCTTTGAAATGATGTTACTTCGTAACACCATCTCAAAGAGGGGAAAAATGTAGACATCCAAATTTGGACACTTAATTTATCCAAATTTATCACTTTTCGTCCAAAACATCCTCTTATCCTAGTTAATTAAATAATATTACTATTATTTAATTAATATCTTTAATTCTGCTAAATCCCTAAGGTATTTAATTAATAATTAAATACCTTACCCTCCTTAATCCTCTCTTTTCATCAAATATAAATTAAATAATATTACATTTATTTAATTCCTCACATGTCATTTTCATCTAATCCTAATCCATTTCCTAATTTCTTCATTAGGGATGTGCACATGCCTAATCCTTGATTGGGATGTGTCACATCCTCCAACTTTTGCAAGTTGGCTTCTAATCCTTATTTATCTTCTAATTATTGATTAATTAAGCCTAATAATTCCAAGGAATTTTTAATTCCTTTTTTCTTCCTAGATTTCCCTCTTTTATATGTGAATTTTTTATTCACATTCCATCCCAAGGCTTCTAGAACCTTGAACTTGTCACAATCTCCATGTGACCCACCTTGGACTTGTCACAATCTCCACATGTGACCAAGTCCCACCTTTTTGGAGCCCACCTTTTACCCTCTAGATCATCCTATGAATGTGAATTTTTAATTCACATTTATATCCCCAACCACCTTTCCTTTTCCCATGTAGATTTTTGAGGAATTCCAAAATTCCTCAAATGTCCCTTTCACTCCCACTTGGGGACAAGAAATCCCTTTTTGTGGAAATCCTCTCATCCCCCAAGGTGCATGTCCTTTTCCACCTCATGTACCTTTTTGACAACTCATCTCCACCTCACATTCCCTTGTCCACTTCACCCTCCACATGTCAAGATGTGAGGACTTGTGGGTTCTCAACCCACCATAGCCCTTCATCTTGACCTTGTTGGATCAATCTTGACCCTTGAATTCTCTAGAGAATTCAAATTCCTCTATAAATACCCCCTTCTCAAGGGCATTTCCACAACACTTCTTCATTTGAGCAACCTTATGCTGCCCATTTTCATTTCCAACACTTTTGCACTTTCATAACTACATGCTGTCCATTTGAATCCTCAAGCCTTTTCAATCATTCAACCATCTTTGTTCATCATTTTGCATATTGAAGCTTGCATTTTAATCACTCAATCCATCATCTAAGGAGCACACAACCAATCTAAGCAAGGGCCAACCAAAGAAGTTTCAACAACAAGGGAGGTAAAAGTGTTTGTGTTCATTTTATTTGCATTCTTTTTCGTTGTAACTCTCTTTTGGCTAATCTTGAGGTGTCCTTGGTGTTTTTTCTTTCATGTTTCTTAGTTATTTCACACATTTAGAGTAGCATAAAATATCAAGGTATACAGAAATAAAGACTTAATAATAATTCTGGTATTTAAATATGTTTTGACAATTTCCAAGAACAAATTTCTTCATAATCATAAAAGAGACTATATATCTACATATTTATATTATATATATATAATATAATTACACACACATATATATACATATATAAATAAAACATATATATAAGTACATACACATTCTAATTATTTTATTTTATTCTTATATTAAATCGGGGAGAGAAAAAAATCATCAATTACATAAAGGATATATATATATATATAAACCAAATGAAAATAAAAAAATTCATTTAAATAAAGGACAACCATTGTATGGCCGCGGCCTCGCGCAGTCCAAGGGATTGCTCACAGCAGTCCAAAGGACTACTGCATACAATAGTCCGATGGATTGTTGTGGCAATCTCTCTGACTGTGGGCGCAACACAACACATATACGGCTGGGTAGGGGTATAGCCAAGGCCGAGCCCCACCCAACAAGCAAGATGCATTCCATCACTGACAGTGTACTACAACCCAGGCATAATTGAATTCTCAAATAAAATTAGTATATATATATTTGTATATATATGTACATAGTTGTGTGTGTATATATATATATAAGTATATACATGTGTGTATATCACCAAGAACATAGTACTATGGAAATTGGAAATCATATTTGTTTTTTATATATATATATAATATACATATATGTATATCCACGAATCTGTGTATATATATGTGTGTGTATATATATATTATATATATATATATATAAACAAATAAATCCATTCATTTTAGAGAGGCAATAATTTTCCCATAACAGAATTATAAAAATCTAGAACATTTTCAGAGATTCAACAATAACTTTCTCCCAATTATTTGTTCCCCAAAAGATTTTTCTTTTACAGAACAACATATTTGCTATTTCAAATTTAACAAACAATAAAAGATTAATAAAGGAACTTGGAGTCCTGTGCTTGCTAAGGAGTTTATGACGCTTTCCTTTGATTCCAACCAGCGTTTTTGATGAGCTCCCCTTTCCTCCTTCAAAACTTCTCCACCAGTTTCCCTTGATCAATTTTTTTTTAATCTATATCTTTTATTCAGAAGAGCCTCTTTCCTAGAACAATGAATGGGAAACAATTTTTACAGATAAAACAAGAAAGAATGCAAATTATTACAGAACTCCATATTTTTCTTTGAAGCTTCTGTTAAATTTTCCATGAATGAAAACCTCTAATTTTTGCTATTAAATGAAAAAGATATCCTCTTCTTTTTTTGAAAACTTAAAAAAAAGGGATGAATAGAAATCTTCTATTTCTTCACCAGATTTTCAGCCAAAAATCTCAACATTCATTGGTCATTTAATTCTTTTCTTTCTTTTCTTGATTTTTTTCTATTCGAGTTGCACTCTTTGTTTCAAGTTCAATTTTGCTAATTTATACTTGCAATTCACACAATTTAACGTATTTAATTATATTATTCCATTAATTATCTTCAACATGCTATTTTCATTAAATTATCTAAATACCAATTTAAATAATTTAATTTACACTTTTCAATTTATTTATCTTTAATAAATTACACGAATTTTAATTTAATACTTTTATATTTTAATAAAAACTATTCCAATAACTATTATTAACATTTATTTTAATTGTCTAATTATTTAGATTACATCATACTACAACACCAACGTAAAATAAATAACATAAATGCATTTACACAAAACAACTATCATAAAATGCAAAAATGACTAAGGTCAAAGACACACAATACCACTAGATATATAATGGGCTGAAAAACTTGGGATGGGGTGACTTCCTTGTCATCTCTGTTTCAACTTCATGCTCGTTTGGTTAATTTGATGCTCACCCTGTCCTATTGAAGCAAGTGGAATTGAGACTCCATTCCTACAATTCCTGCATACAAACAAGGTTGTGTACATGTATATATAATCAAATACATCACATCATGAAAAATAATCACAACATAGCAGGGCACTCGCAAACGAGTGGTGCTACATTGTCCCCTCACCAAAACTATAATAACAACTACAACATCAAGTATAAAGTAACATTGCTAAACTAAACTGATCACATCATAAAATAATTACTAATATTCTCCATCACAATATACTACTGCATCAAATTAAACATTACTAAATCAAATGTAACCATAATGTCATATCATCATATCCATGTCATCATATAAAGTAGCATAGTCATCTAGCAGTCTAAACTATCCAATCAACCAATCCAACCAACAAATAGTAACTATCAAAGTCTCAAGGTATCAAACAAAACCACATAAAATATCAAGTCCAACCAGCAACATGAGGGGTATTATAGATATCATCTTCATGAACATTAACTCCTACATCATCATGATCTAGTTCCTCCTCTTCGACATCTTCGTTAGGCACATCATCAACTAACTGTTGATCCTGATCATCATCTACATCATCTTCTAGTTCTTCGGTATCTTCTTCTTCCACCACATTATACTTTACTAGCCTTCCTCTTGGATCATGTCTAACAACAAATGACCAACCTGGTTTCCCTGGAACATCTGAGTAAAATACCTACTCACATTGGCTTGGAAGAACGTAGGGCTCATTTCCAGCTCGCTCAATCGACCTTGTATTAACCATGGTAAAACTATTATCATGTTCAATAACAGTTCTCTCGGGATCATTTTCATTCAATCATAGCCTGTACCATAGGATGACAGACATAACTAATTTGAAGGACTTAAAGTCTCACTCAAGTATATCATCCAAAATCCCATAGTATCAATTTTTTGAGACTTTGTGATGTATGTCGCTTCTAAATTAAACATTAGTCACCTGAAAGATTGCAGTTATCCCAGAATCACAAGTTTTCTTTTTGTAATCCAACTTTTTGATTTGAAATTTATGACCATTGCACCACATAGCCTTGTGGTGTTTCACCTACAATATGTAAAACATGAAAAAATTATTGCAATATTGTTAGTTGATAAACATATTTATTCCTAGCCAAATGTATGCAAAGAAATAAATCTCAACATATATATACATCAATATAATTGAAAATAATTAAATAATATCACTAATACATTTTGATCAATTTTTTGACGACGGTTGTTTGTCGTTGTTATTGCGTCGAAATTTCAGCCCGACATTCGAAAAATTGATCAAAATGTATTAGTGTATGGGTGATTAATATATTTATATGTACCTGTTTATCTCTTAAACCATATGCTAAATCAATTTCCCTTTGTGTAACATTGGAATCTCCATTACGATGAGCTTCTTTAACCAATGAAGCCACACCTTCCCATGTTAATGCGCGACTAGATTGTTGACATCGTTCAATCCATACCATCATCCAATCAAAATTTTTTGGGACGTACAAATGTAGTGCATCTCACTCTCGACCAACTGTATCAAAAAATAAATAAATTCACAAATGACGTATAATTAGTGGTGCAAGAGCACCTATACCTCATTCTCAACTTGTGATTATTTGAAGGTGGATAGATGGTCAATGGGTAGAGTGAGTATTTTGGATTTTTTTGTCTTGAGTAAGGTCAATTAAGACCATTAGACATGTTCTATGTGAAGTTTTGAGTTATGAGTTTGAGTCTTGCACTAAAGAGTTTTATAGCCTTTTTAAGGAAAATTGGAGAATTTACATGTAAAAGGGTGCAAGGTTAGTGTCATGTCAATAATAAGGTTATTATCAAGCCACTAGCATGGTCTTAGAGGTGTCCTAGGAGTTTCAATACATTTGAAAGTTCAAAAAATTAAAACATTTCAATAGTGATGTTAGCAACCTTGAAATTAGTGTGTTTTATGTTTCATGTGATCATAAGAGATTAAAAAGTCAGTTGTAGAGGTGGTTGTTTGATTGTTGAGGTGTAAAGGCCTTTAAAAGACATAAAGTGATCATTTTAAACCCTCATAGGATGAGAAATAAAGAAGGTATAGCTGCTGTTCTCAATAGTTTTGTGAAGAAAAGCATGTGAAATGAGAGGTTCAAGCCTAGGTTTCAACAAAATATGTATGGGAGATTTGATTTTATAAATTTTTACCCATGTGTAGACCTAATGGGTTGTGTTTGAGTTGGTTTTGAGGTCTGGGAGGTCGTGGAAGTACGAGATTGAATAAGCTCTCATGATTTTGGCCTAAAACAAGGGTTTTTGGGTTTGGAAAGAATCTAGCCATACAAGTGGAATATTTTTGTGGATTTGGAGGTTTGGAGACATAAAAAAAAATTTCTCCAAGATTTCATGGGAATATGACAAGTTTAAAGACTAGTTACTTTGTAAAATAGGCCTAATCAGCCTAATCAACACAACCTAGAAAGGGTGATTTTGGTGATTTGGTCCAGAGGACTTGTACTTTCCCTTGAAGTATGTTTAATAATTCCAAAATGGGTGTATAAAACCATCAAGGGATTTTCTAATGTTTTGGGAAAATTTTTCAGTTATTGGGCAAAACTAGTAGGTTTGCACTACTACAAGAATTCAAGGAGTCAAAGTGTGAAATCCAATTTCTGTTGTTTTTCAGGCTTTGAGAGTTGTTTGGATTGTATAAAGTGGTCATTCTAAACTTGTTGGAAGCCTATTAAAGGCATGTTGATAGGTTGGTTGAGTTGAGCCTTCCAGGTCTACATCAATTAGTTAATTACCACAGTATACAACCTTAATTTATAATTGATGTATATTGAAGATTAATAATTAAATAAGTACAATATATATAAAAACAAAATTAAAAATGTATTATAATTACCTCTCAATTTCCTCTATATACCTTTCCCCATCAAGTACTCCCCTTCAAATTTGTTAATGGAATTGGGATCCCAAATGCGATCTACATGGATCTTTGCTGCAAACTTAGGAAGATATTCAAAAATGTACACCATGGTCTGGTATACCATATATCCCTCCACCATAGAACCTCAGTATGTGCTCTTTTTCTAACCAAAGCCTTCAAATTTTTTAAGTTTCTCTCAACCATCCACATTGACCTTGTGTGTACAGGTCCACACAATTCAATCTCCTCAACTTGGTGTATGAGGTAGTGTTTTTGTGCATTGAAAAATGTCAAAGGTAGACACTTTTGCATTTCACACATTAGACGAAGAATTTTTCTCTTCCAATAATTTATATCTTCTTTATGGATTTATTTAGATGACAACCATCTCCACGTGATTCAAGGCGCAAATATATTAACGAGATTTAACAAAAATATACAATATATCACATAACAAGTAAAACAAATAGGAATTATAAGATCTATATAAAAAATTGAACAAATATTGCTACTTACCTCATGTATTTTCCAAGATCATATATAAATTGCTTGAAATTGTTGTCGAAGTTGTCTGGGAGAGATAGAGGTAGAACATACTGCAACAATTATAAAATGATTTTTTTATTATTTTTCTAAAAGTAGTAAACATAATACATTGAAAAGTACATGCAGTATACAAATATATATATAATATACTAGAATAATTACCTTAATGAAGGTATGCCAATCATGCGTTTTCATCCCTAACCCAAATTCACCTTTCTTTGTTATGATATTGTTTATGTTTGCAGTAAATCCTATGGGAAATCAAAATTTTCATATGATTTATTTTATAGCATTGCTTTGCTACTCCGTTAATAACCAAGGAAGGGCGCTTATATTAATTTGGTCTCCATCGCTATTTAAGTGAATGACATTTTTCATTGCATTATTGGCTTCATGAATGTCACTACAAATTTTGACAATTTTTTCTTTGTCATTCCTTCCATCCAATATTTTTCATAATGTTTTTGTTATGTTCTTTTCGATATGCATTGTATCAAACAAATGCACAATTTGTAGTTGCTTATAGTAGGGCAACCTACTAAATTGTCTGGGATAACTTTTCATTCCCTATGGAAGCTGGCCATTAATGCCTTGATGACCTTCATGAAGTATATAAGTTAAACAAATTAACAACGACAAACATTGTCAATTACAACATGAGCAAACAAAACACTATAAAAATATAAATTCCAAACATATCATATATGATAGATAAACAATTTGATCTGATGTATAACCTTGATGATTAATTCTATTATATTCCAACTTCCATAGGTGAGGTGTCATTCTTCGTAGTTTTGATTTAGTCTCTTCTTTCCCATTGAAAAGATGTTTTTTAGTAGCTTGATACTTATGATTTCTGTGGAGGAAGTTCCTATACTCATCAAACACCTGCTTTCCTAAACTTGTTGAACGACGAGATTTCATCTTTGGACCACAAATTGGACATGCAAATTTTCCCTTTGTTTGAAGACCGCAAAATCATATATAATTGGATTAAATATGTCAATTTTTATAATTATATATAATGAATAGATTATTTAAAAAACATGCATGATATCTACTTCATAAAATTAAATATCGTTAAAGTGCAGTCGAACGTTATAACATACCACAAAAATGTGTTAGCCCTAGGGCATCATGAATTGTCCATACACGCATTGCATGAAATTGAAATTGTCTTTGTCCTATTGGTCTAGAGATGTCATATATAGTGATGCCATTCCATAACTTTAGTAACTTGTCGATAAGAGGCTCGATATATACATTCATATCTTTAACTTGGTACTTACCTAGTTGAATGAACATAAACATTACATAATTATTTTAACCATTTTACTGCAATATATATAAATTAATGTATATGACTATTAAATGAAAAAAATATGTCATGCAATAAATAAGACAAATGAGATGCTACTACGTTAAAGAAAATTGATGTAAAAAATTACCTGAAACAATCATTGTCAACATTATGTGCTCCCTCTTTATTGACATCCATGGATGAATGTTATTGTTGATAAAAAAATAGGCCACACCGAGTAAATAGATCTCAGCTCTCCAAATGGATTGATACCGTCTGCTACCAATGTAAGCCTGAGATTACGAGGTTCTTTTTTAAAGTGTGACCATTTTTCCTCCATGTCCTTAAATGCAGAACCATCCATAGGCATTCAAAGAATGTCATCTTCACTTCTATTTCATGCATGGTAATCCATAAATTGTGCTAAGCTTTTACACCTAAATAATCGTTGCATACATGGAATAATGAGAATGTAACAAAGAACCTTGTGATACACCTTTTTTGTTAGTTGATCTATTTAATATCTACTGATATGACATTTTGAGCATTCTGTTGTAAATTCATGTTGTTTATGATATATAATATGATCATTGGGACATGCATCTATTGCTTGATACTCCATTCCAATATCTTTCATAATGGAAGATAAATCTTGGTATGAGGAGGTAAAATATTTGATGGTGGTAACAAAAATTCACTAATCAATCTACAACAATTTTTTTTTGTTAATATAAAGAATATTAATGGTACATATTTCATCCTTTATTTACTAATGATGAACTTACAACAATTAAAATAGATGAAAAAAGATATCATTTATGACATACCTTAACATCCATGACATTGCTATGTTAGATAAACCATTCATAACCTTCAAGTTCACCAACAACAATACAACAAAGAGAAGAGTTATTTTAGAGCCTTCATAAAGGGGCTCATGTTCCTTCTCAAGTATAGGTAAATCATGAACATCATCAAAGTCATCTCAATCATTATGATCAGCTGCGCCACTAAATGTGTCATGGATCAATGTATTTGTACCATCATCTTCAACTATGTTTTCTGGCGCATTATCATCTTCTTCCATAGGATCATTAACTTCATCTTTGATATTCATAGCTCCATGTTCCTCCGCTTGCAAAACCATATTCTTTAGGGTGCGATAATCCATATTTTGTGCCCTAGGGTGCCCCACCTTTATAATAATAATCGACACAAATAAACCATGATCATGATCAAGTTATTTTTTATATATAGAAATGTTAAAATGATATAAACGTTTACAAATTCAATCAATATAAAGACATAATGAACAACTTACCAATGGACGATAGTCATGCCCCCCTTCAATGTGACCATGCTGCTTACAATGTTTCTCAGTTGTTGTGATTAAAAATATTCTCGTCTTTAAGCCCTTGCAATTATTGCAAGGACAATAACATTTCGCATTACCCTTTCTTTTCAATCTAGCCCAATTTCTAGCAATTGTTTGTTCATTTTGTTCTGCACTAATATTATCTGACATGATTTTTTTACCAAGCTTGAATATTTAAATCTTAAAAAAATATCGAACTCAAACTCTAATAATTTGTAATTATAGATAGGTAACAAAATCTAAAAATTATGATATTTTGCACCAAAAAAATTCGGCATGCAACCACCCCTGCAAAAGAGAAGATAGTCTGAAGTTAATGAACCCAAAAAACACTTTAAAATGCTAATTCCATAACTTATTAAATTCTGATTTTACTATGATTTCCAACCATCAGACTCCTAAAATTAGAATATTGAACTTGTACAACAAAATCTAGAAATGAAATTCTCAAAATACACAAGTCTAAAAATGAAATCTGATGAGATGTTGCTTTAAAATATGATTTTCAAACTTGGAAGTACAAATCTGACTTCACAAATGAATTTTGGAAAAAGACAATGACTACCCTCAACTTGGCGATATCTTCTTGATTTTTTTTTCTGATATTTCCCAAGAAAATTGTCCTTAGTTCTCCACAAACTGTCGCAAGTAGAGCAAAATCGCAAGTATAGCAAAACACTGTCGCAATAAATAGGAAAAGTCACTTTTATTTATGTCAGCCATAATTTGTTTTTGTTTTTGTTTTGTTTTTTTCTTTTGATTTTCCATGTTTGTCAAAATTGAAAATTACACATCAAATATCACAAGTAGCCGACAATACATCAAATTATATATATTTCATTAGAAATTTTCGTCGGATTCTACAGTCAAATGAGTTAGTGGTCAAGTGGAATATGGCTAATATTTATGGTCCTAACTTAAGACTGGATAGGCTTGACCTATGGAACCTGTTGGAGGGTATCATTATCAATAGAAAGGAAGTGTTCTAGATGCTTGGTGGGGATTTTAATTCCCCTTTGTATCCTTCAGAAAAGAGTGGAGGTCTTATTGACTTCTCAGATAGCATGATGGACTTATCAGGTTTTCTTAACTCTATGGGGTTAGTGGAAATTCCTTTGAATGGTTCTCTTTTTACATGGACTAATAGGAGACAAGGTAGTCATCTAATCTAGGTTAAGCTAGAAAAATTTCTTGTTTCCCCCAACTGGAACATTTTGCAGAATCTCACTCTTACTGCTTTCCCTAGAACATGCTCTGATCATAGTGCTTTCCTCCTTAGGTGGTAAGATAAAATTGTCAAAGGACCCTTCCCTTTCAGATATGAAAGTACACGGTCTCTTCATCCAAACTTCAAATTCCTGGTTGAAGAATGGTGGCAGGCTCCTTGTGATGGTACTCACATGTATAGATTAGGCCATAAGCTAAAAAAGGTCAAAGAGAATGTTAAAGGTTGGAATAAGTTTTGTTTGAGAATATTTTTACCACCAAAAAAGATTTAAGCTTAAAGCTAAAGGAGATTCAAGATTTGATGGAGTTGGGAATTATGAATGATGAGACCTATAATCAAGAAAGGGATCTTAGATCTAAATTGTATAAAATAAATAAAAAAGGAAGAAATTCTCTTGAAATAGAAATCAAGGATCCATGGTTAAGGGAAGGGGACAAAAATACAAATTTTTTTCATCAGTCTACCTTAAAACATAGAGGTAGAAACATGATTATATTTTTAGTTATCCCTAATGGAACTAGACTTGATAGGGAGGAGGATATTGCTAAGGAGGTTGTTTCCTTTTTCTCAAATTTTCCTGAATTGACAATGGTTGGTAATTATGAGTTGGATGACTTTTTGCAAGTGATTCCTAATGTTATCATGAAATAGGATTTAAAAGAAATATCTAAAGCTGTTTCTATGAGTGAAGTTAAGGAGGTAGTTTTCTCCTTTGGTGCTTTTAAAGTGCCAAGGATGGTGGCTTTCCTCCATATTTTTTCCAGGTTTATTGGGACATTGTCTCATCTGACCCGTTCAATTGATGCGGTCAGGGATCTCTTCAGTTCAGGTAGGCTTTTAAATCAGATGAACAACACCTATAAGATTTGCTCTAAGATTATGGTTGATAGATTTAAATTAGTCTTGAATAAAATGATTGTTGTTAACCAGAAGGGGTTTGTTTAGGGAAGACAAATATTGGATGCAGTTATTTACACTCATGAGGTGTTACACTTTATGGATCTCAATAAAAAATAAGGTATGACTTTGAAACTGGATATTTCTAAAGCATATGATCAGGTCTCTTGGAATTTCCTGTTTGCTATTCTTGAAAAATTTGGATTCAAAGGTAAACTTCTCAACTTAATCAGATCTTGTGTCATTACTCCTAAGTATTTTGTCTTGATTAATGGGGTAGTACAACGATTTTTCTCTTCTGGCCATGGCCTGAGACAAGGTGACCATTTGTCTCCTTACTTGTTTGTCATTGTTGCTAAAGCTTTGGGCTGCACTGAAAGGTTTTTGTGCTGCTTCATCCCTTCCCCTTGCTTCACATCAACAGTTTGTTGATGACACTATCCTCTTGGGGGAGGCCTCTATCCTAGAAGTGAAACAATGGAAAGTAGTCCTTGATAAATATGCTAAAGTTTATGGCCAATTTATCAATTACCAGAAAAGTAAAATCTATTTTTTCAATACCTGCTAGATTGTAAAAGAGAAAGTTATAAATATTTTAGGTTTCCAGGAGGCTGATTTTCCTACTACCTACCTTGGCTTACCGTTAATCTCAAGAAAACCTAATAGTAATTACTGGAATTATATTGTGGAAAAGATTCAGAAGAAGCTGAGTGGGTGGAAGGGTAAATTGCTAAGTTTTGCTAGGAAAGTTTAGCTCTTAAAATCTTCCTTACAAAACATACCTGCCTATTACCTCTCTTTTCAAATTCCTGCCTATATTTCCGAGAAAATTGAAATGATTCAAAGGAGGTTCTTATGGTCAGGTGTGGAAGAGAGGAAAAGAATGATGCTTATTAGATGGGAAACTATTTGCACTCCAAAGAGAGGAGGATTGGGTATAAGAAGAATAAAGATGTTCAATAAAGCTCTTGTGGTAAAAATGGGTTGGTTTCTTTTGGAAGGAGAAAAGGATTGGGTACAAATTCTATAGGCTAGGTACTTGGGTAATAAGGATGTGTGTTGTTTCCTTAGGTAAAAAGGATCTTCCCTATGGTTTTGTCTTATGGAATAACCTATTAAAGGTTAGAGGCACTCTAACAAAAGGAGCAAAATTAAGAATTGGAAATGGGCTCAGGACTAACTTTTGGGAGGATGCTTGGTCTACTTGTGCTTCCTTGTCTACTAGTGATAACCTCCAGCAAATCAAAATCAGATTGAAGAGAAGTATTGGAAAGAAGGTCTCTAATTATTTAAATTGGGAAGGTTTGAGACCAAAATGGATTGAGTTTAGGAACTATTTGAATAATTTTGTTCTTAGAGGTGGTAGACAGTTGAATTGGGATGATGATTTGGAATCCCTCCTGTGACAGATTGGGGATCTTGATCTTTTCTCAATGAACAAGAATGATGAGTGGATTTGGATAAAAAATGCTTCTAGGAGATTTTCAATTAAGTTTTCTTATGAGACTATGGATACACAACCACTCCAAATAGGGGTCTTTAACTGGAATATGGTGTGGAGCAAGAACCTAGTTCTCAAGATTAATTGTTTCTAGTGGACATTGATGCATGGAAAGATACAAGAACAATTGACAATCTTAAGAAAATGGGATGGTATTTGGTACACAAGTGTTACCTTTGTAATGAAGAGGAAGAAAGCATTATGCATTTGTTGTTTCAATGTCCTTATGCTCAAGAAGTTTGGTATTTTTTTTTAAAGAATCTGATGATTGATTGGGTCTTCCCTCCTTCGGTAAAAATGTTTGTTGATTCTTGGAGTATATGCCCCTATTCTCATAATATAATTATTGACCTCTAGAGACAAGTCCCCCTATTCCTCACTTGGGGTTTGTGGAAAGAGAGGAATAATAGAGTTTTTAGAGATGCAACTAAAAGTAGTAAAGAGCTATGTATGTCTATTAGGAAACAGATTCAAGAGGCAATAGAAAGCTGTAAGTATGCTTTGTCAAAGAAAGGGACTTCATATCAAGAGATGCGAATCAAAAAAAAATGGGGAATATCTCATGATCTTAATAAATGTTAATTGGGCTAAACAACTAATGAGGAAAAACACCATTTGGATTCCCCTAGACCCAAGGTGGATTAAATGCAACTTTGGTGGATGTTCAAAAGGGAATCTAGGCCTATCGGGGGAAGGTGGAATTGTAAGAAATCATCAAGGCATCTATGTGGCTGGATACAACAAGGGTCTGGGAACAACAACAAATAATTTGGTTGAGGCTTATGCAGTGTGGATAGGAATATGTTATCTAAAAGATAATGGCTACACTAAAGTGATTTTGGAAGGTGACTCCAAGCTAATAATTGATTAGTTAAACAATAAGGTTGAGGTTCCTTGGGAGCTAAAATATTTATTGGATGACTGCAAAAATACGTTACAATCTTTCCAAAGTTGCAAGATAAGCCATATTTATAGGGAAGGCAACATGGCTGCCGATGCTATGGAAAATTTTGGTTTTAGGTAGGAGGTGTTGAAATATTGGGAATTTAACAATTTATCAAACCAAATTAAGGAAATAATTTCTAAGGATAAATTGGGGGGATTTAATTTATCATGGACAAAATGATAATAATTAAAAAAAGAGGCGTGTATTGTTGTCTAGCTGTCATGTTGGTTTCCGTCTTTCTTATGTGACATTTGGGAAAGTTGATAAGATGGATTGGGAGGTACTTAATTAAAGGAAATTGTACGTTAAATCTTAAATATTTAAAAAGAAATGGGAGGAATGGAAAAATCAATTTGGAAACCTTGTGTGTTAATAAAAAAGACGTGAAAGTGGGTATGGTGATTATTACTCACACCTCTAAAAATATTGTGATTGATTTGAGAAAAAAACATTTTGACATGTGTTATGGCCGATGCGAAGGCGAGTAATAAAAAAAGAGTAATCATGAATCAAAAAGGTGGTAGAGTTGTCATTTCTTTTAATGGAATGATTCAAAAATATGAGAATTGACCTTGCATTTAGATTGATTATTTTAAACAAACTGCCAGAAGGTTCGAGCCATTATTCTTACAAATGAAAAGTCACCAAGTCTTTATCCAAACTAAAGTTTTTGAATTACCTGTTGCTACTATTGTGAAAGAGGAAGGCTAAAGAGCAGAGTATTTACTCCTTCCTAAGGATTATTCTACCAAGGAAAATACCATGGGAGGCCCTAGAAAGAGGATAGAGCTGAGTAAGTACGACTCCTTGAAAAAGAATGCAGAGCTTTGAGGTTTGTTTGAGCGAGATGGGTTTACTCCATACTTTGCGGCCATGGAGGGTTACAACGAACAACTCAGCTACAAGTTTGTGAATGCCTAAAAAGATGGGGAAGTTGAGTTGGGTGGTCTCTGTTTTACTGTTGATACTAAGCTCATAGCCAAAGTGACAGGGCTTGCGTATGAAGGGAAAAAGATTGCTAAGATAAGCATTGGAATATCAAACTTATATTGATAAGTTTTTTGAAGCTAAAGAAAAAGCTCAAATATTTCAAAATGGTTACTCTAGGGTTTTGCTTCCTCCACCTTACCATAATGTTTGCTTCTTTGTCATGAAATACTTTACGTTAGAAGGCCATTTTTTAGTCTTTCCATAGTTATCAGTTCTCTATTCTAAACCATATCTGGCACCTTGAGAAACTAAATTTACCCTTTTTCCTCTTTTCCTCCTTGAGCCAAAGTCTTAATAATGGTGTTAACCCTCCTTTACACCAAGGTTTGATTCATGCCATATGCAGATATGTCCTAGCTACCACCCCACAAATAAATGTTTTCCAAAATTTGATTGAATATCCTACTCCCAAGAGTTCTATTAAATTTGAGCTTATATAAATCCATCCCCACTCCCTGACCAAAGATTCTGCTAAGGCCTCCCCTAATTTTGTGGACCCCTCTTAGTCGAATCTCCTTAAAATTACTCCAAAAAAACGTAGTGTGACTTCCATTGCTCCCGCTGTGAAGAAGAGAAAAACGTTGATCCATGAGTTAGGGGATGACCCTAACACTATAACTATATTGAATGATAATGATAAAAACCTTGAATGTTCCACCTCGATGGGTCGAAGATCAACTTGCCTCACTTTGGTTGTGTCAAAGGGGTTTGATAATAGTAAAAAATAAAAAATTTTAGAAGAAAAGAATGTGGAAGGGTCTTTGGATAATAAGGGGAAGAAGGTGGTTAGGGAGGAAAAGGCTTCCTCCTCTGACGATTATGTGATAGACAGTATGGGTGATGGTGGGTCTCTTGAGGAGGTGTCAAGGTCGGAGGACGTGGAAGATTCTAGCCAAGAGGAGGAAGGGGATATGCAGCAGGAGGATGTGCAGGATGTTGAGGAGGACACTGATATGGCCAAGGAAAAATGAACTGCTACTAATGACCCAGAGGATATGGATATTACTAACCTTGGTAATGATGACTTGAAAGATAACATGTCGGGTTTAGATATTGCTAGAGTGCAAAGGTTGGAAAAAATGATGCAGAAGGATGACAATGCCAACAGGTTCTAAGCACTTGAGAGTGTTGTGCAAAATATTTGCAAGGTTGTGGATGCAGTAATGAAAAAAACTGTTATTCCTACCATCTCAGGACAAGGAAAAATCAAGAAACAATAGAGGAAAAAGGTGAATAATGACAAGGCTAATTTTTTTGGAAAGATGGAGACCAAAGATAACTTAGAAGATTTTGTTGAGAGCCTGGTGAAGGTGTGGAGCCATATTGAGGATGCTTAATCCTCGACTCTTGTTTCTTCTGCTTTTTTTTACTTGTCATGATTTTTTTTGCTCCTCTCTAAGGTGTTCTGGTGGTATAGGCCATAGTTTCCTAGACTGTTATATTTCTAGTTTTATCTTTGTTAAGAACTTTGGTTACTTGTTGGATACTTTATTAAGGTTATGCTTATATAACTGTAGACATAGAAAATGTACTGATCACACTTGATCCTGACTACTAACAGGTCACTTCATCTTGAATCATCCCCTTTGCTAATCATTTAATCAAATAACCCTTATTTGATTAAATTCATCATATTTCATCCCTTAATTAAATAAATCAAATTTATCTAATTAAGTCATCATCTCCTATTAATTAATGTTATTTGATTAACCCTCTAGTCTCTATTAAATTAAATAATCTATTTTATTTAATTAAATTTCTAAAGTCATTCTATTAAATTAAATCAATCTTTATTTAATTTAATCTAACATCATCCCTCTTTAATTAAATAATCAAAATCCTTATTTAATTAAGTCTAAATTCATATTCCTCTCAACTTTGTTTTAAATCAATCCAAAAATATAAATCAAATTGTCACATCAACTAATCTCCTTTTAATTTAATCAAATCTTGATTAAATTAATCTTAATCACTCCAATTCTCTATATTTTTCCACTTACTCAATAAATCATTTTTTTGATTTAATAAATCTTCTAGTTTCTCTCAACATGGCATCAAAAAGGGAATATTCCTCCAAGTTTGAAAATCCCTCCAAGTGGATTTTGTCCTTCGAACAAGGCATTCAATATCTCTTACATGTCCTTGTGCATTGAGTCAAGTGGCATTTAAGTAATTTCTTTCCCCCTCCAACATGTCATTTCATAAATTTGAAATTCCACCTAATATCATTTATAGGCACATTCATCAAAATGTGCTCCACCTTTTTCCACTCACATGTTGACAAGTGGCTTAATGTTATTGGTTGATCTTTTGTCCCACATTCATCCATTTTGCCTCATTCTCCAACATTCTCTCTATAAATAGGAAGCTTTCCTTTGTATTTAGGGGAAACAATTTCATGCAAATTCATAATCTTTAGATTTTGAATTTTGCTCATCCATCCATTATCCATTTTCAAGTTTTATATCTAGGTTATGCAGGATTTTCTCCAAGGAAACATTAATCTTCATAAAAGCCATCACAAAGCTTACAAGGGATTGGGAAAGGGCCATTTTCCATATCAAAATGACACCAATTCCCCCATGGGATTGAGAGTTGGATCATCTAAGTAGGATTTAATAGCTTCTTTCATTGTGCTCTTCATTTATTTCTTATTTTGATGTTTCTAATGAATTGCATGGGGAATCTTAGTTCTAACTTGCATATGTGACTAACATTGTGTTTGTGTAGGTCTAGGATTGGGGTTCACAATAAAATTTTTTTGTGGATGGATGTTAAGATGGACTGGTTATATCTTTATGGGATTCTTGATAGGTTTATAATGTTTGATGTAGTTGGTATAGGCTAATGCTTTTTGGTTGGCTGGGGTTTGAGGAAGTGGTTCTATTTCTATCCTGCTTCCTCTATTTTATTGTTTTTCCTTGCTACTGGTCTTTGGACTATTGTTCTTTTTCTATAAGGGTTAGGGCCCTTTCCTTAATCAATAAAAAACAATGTGATTTACCATCACATATCCTTTGCATGTATATTAATATCAAGTGAGGTTGCATGTGCAATGTTGATTGGGTGTGTGTGACACACAAAATTGAATGACGCTACTTAAGTATTTAAGGGTTATAAAAAAAATCACATTTAATATGTATCTCCTATTTGTGGATATGTACATTACCAATGGCTGGGCCCTTTTGTTATTGATGACTAATGTAGACCAAGCACTTTTTTCCTCAAGTAATGGGTGACAATCTCTTGAAATTACCCATCTATAGAAAAAACTTGAATCATCAATTTATTTAGAGTAATATGAGCTCAAAAGTATTGTACGTACTCTCCTACCCGCTATGTTCTCTTGTAGAATCATGATCATTGTTAGCTCATGATGAAGTGTTTTTGTTATTTTTCCTTGTCTCTACTTTGTGTTGTCTCTTTTATTTTCATGTTTTATGTTTTGTTGTACACTTGGTCTACACCTTACGAATACCTAGATTCTTATTGCACTTGGAGCAGATACACATTCCCAAGTTGATTCAATGTTGTCTTATCACCCAAAATTATAATTGTTATGCCTTCATTGTGGCCCTTGTTATTTGTTTGGCCTCTCACTAATTATTAAATTGAAATCCCTTTTAAGGGGCCTCATTGAAAATTACGATCTATGTTACAATTCTTGTCCCAACAATTCTTTATGGAATGTCTTTGTGTCTCATGTTTGTGTGCATGTGGGGGGTTATATTTGATTTATTAAGTGTTTACCTCTTAGGTAAGTTTGGGGAACTAGGCTACAATTTATGTGTATGGAAAGTGCTCATTTGAATTTGTTCCCTTAAACTCCACAAAATTCCTTATTAATGAATCATGGACTTAATCCACCACCTTGTACCATTTGCATCCCATTTCAAACTAAAACTTGTTCCTCGAACCCCAATCCCCATAATTTTATAAAGTCCTTATCAAGTTTGGTTTGTGGAGTGCATATATAATTTACAATTTGTGTGTTGTGAACTACAATATCTATTTGCACCACACCCTATCATTAATATTTATTAAAACCTCTCTATCCTTCTTACAATTACTAATGTGTATACCATCCCCACATGCTAAAGTGTATTTCCTATGGACTTGCCCCTCTATTTGAACTTTGCACTTCCTACAAATTGCAAGCTTTTTTCATATTTATAAAACCCCACATGAATCATATGGTAGACCTATCCATCCTCTTTACATGCTATAAAGTGCATGTACACCTTTAGATCTTGATAATATTATATCATACAAACACATTGTCCCTAATTACAACTTGTAAAATATGTCCATACTTCTAGATCTTTCATCCATAGGCTACCCTTTTTCCTAAATTGGCATCCTCCAAATAAAAATACACACTTGCAAGCTAATCCAATAGTTCTAAATTACACTTTGTAGAATTGAAACCTACCTTCACAACTTGATTTATATGAAAAATGGGGGTGAGATAATATCACCCTTCTTTCCAAAAATCACTCAAAAATGTCTTAAGAGTTCTAATTGGATTGAATATCAACCTCACAAGGTGAGTCAATTCTCAATAATGAGGACCTAGGAGGGGGTTCTATAAGATTTTAGGGGTTCACCACCAAGAAAATGATTGGAAAAGAAAAATAAGCATTCAACCTACAAAACCTAGTTATGCACGCTAAATGAGAGATACAAATAATGAAAATATGCATCCCACTTCCATGGAGGACAAAGACGCCTTTACTATTGTCTTAGTCCCACTGCTATTTTTTAGGGAAGATGCAGAATCTTTGGATGTCGGATCAGGATCTAAAGGAATCTCTGCAAAATATTCTCGAGAGGACTAAGACGCCTAGGGTGGTGTATTAGCCCCATTCTTAATTTCTGGAATTTCTGAGTGTGGTCCTGAAGTTTAAGATTTGCATTTCCTTCTTCACCAAGTCTTCAGATCTAAACTTGTAAAAGGACCTGCAAAACAAAGGAATTTGGATTGATTGTTGATGGGAATTTTCCTTGGTCAAACCCCTTGTTTGATAATTAAACCTTGATGAAAAAACATGGATCTGAAAATGGAAATATATGTGTGCCCTAATCTTAAGTGTGTCTAAGATTATGCAAGCTAGAACATGAAGAAACCCTATTCAAATGTGTTAGAATAAGATTCCTAAGATGCAAATGTAAAAAACCTATAAAGGAGATCTCTAATCACCCTAACAAGTCAAAAATATGAAATGTACCCTCCTTAGGTAGAAAATAGAGCAATAATAGAAGATGGAATCAATCAAGAAACAAGTCTTTAGGCTTGGATAAATGACTAGTTGCATCTCCAACCTAGAATCTCTCATGATCCACAATAGGCATTCATTACTAATCCTTGGCAATGCTAGATCTTGGCTTGAAAATATACTTGAAAAACCTACAAAAAAACAATAGAAGGCTACTCCAATACTTTGAAACTCTCCTTCAACTTGCTCAACTTATGTCTCTTGTTCAAACTTATTCACTTATTATGAAAAATGGGTGCGAATCTTAATTTTATAGGCAATCCTACCTAATAACTCGATGATTGGATCCCAAAGGCTGATAAAAGGTTAAATAAATTCAAATATTTTCATTTCTCACTCTTAATTCCCAAAAATAAAGCCCCTAGGACTGAGACACCCTAGGTGGCATCTTGGTCCCATAAGGCTTAATTTGCCAATTGAAAATGTGGGTTACCAAGATTGATGGTTGTTTATGGGATTTGGTTAGGTTTAAAGTTGTAATATGCCCCGGGATGCACAAAAAGGGGTCTTAGGGGCCCATAATAAGTGACCTAAAGGGAA
Organism: Sequoia sempervirens; assembly: GCA_007258455.2. NCBI lineage: Eukaryota > Viridiplantae > Streptophyta > Pinopsida > Cupressales > Cupressaceae > Sequoia > Sequoia sempervirens. The sequence continues at coordinate 72,706 of VDFB02020982.1, forward strand.
ATTAATGCAAGGGGTGCTAAAATAGGTCCAAATTAAGTGTGAAAATGTAAAGGTATGCATTTTTCTACACTACATAACTTACAAGCGCAAGTTATACCCACACCTCACAAGTTCATCAATCAAACAAAAGTTAAAACCTATGCTTGTGTACATACTAACAAATACTTAATTCTCCTTTTTGTGGAATCAACTAGGCTTGAGAAATGTTCAATTGTTCAGAAGGTATAAGTTGGCTCCTTAAATGATTAGACTGGTGCAGGGGCACCTAGTCTTCATAATGTAAAAGGGGGGTAAATGTTAGGTTTTTGTGCTTGAGTCATGTTTTTGTTTGTAATAGGGTCTATTGAGACCATGTTTCATGTTTTGAGTCATGTAGGGTTAGGTTTGTAGGAGGATGTCATTTGTTGCAAAAAGTTGCAAAGTTGCTCAAGTAACTTTTGCATTTATGGTCTTTTGTGGAAGTTGAACCATTGGAGATTCAAATGGTTGTTTTTGGTTGTAAATGTTTAAATATTCTTTTTGATGTTCGAGGCAACCTTCTGGGGATTATTTTGGTGTTCAAGCAATAAGATAAACTCTATTTGTTGCATTTTAATTGATTTCTTGCTACTATAGAGGTTTGTATGATTCTATACGGCCTGGAAATGTGCTAAGTTGCATTGGAATTGATGATGGACTGAATCAACTCTCATTTTCAATTGATTTTATTCATTTTCATTGAGTTAGGAGTGAGTTAGAGCAGTTTTGTTACAAATAGCCAAAAACCTTAGTTAAAGAGGGTTTGATTGAAGAAAATGAGTTTTTGACCCATTCCACCAGTGGAAAAACCTGATAATCAGTGGAATGGAGGTAGACAAGATTTTTTTAATGTTTTTAGTGCTTGCAGGAGTAGGGGATGGAGTTAGAGGCAAGTGTGATGCAACCCTAGCCCAATATCATCATGTATTAGGCTTAGGTGATAGGTAGACTTAGGGTTTTGTAGAGAGGTGATTTGTTGAATGTTCCAGTTGATAAAATTTTCATATATATACCCCAAGTGACATGATGGAATCCTTGGGGTGAAGGTTGGTAGTTTGGAGATAGAGTATCACATTGTTGCTTTGTAAAACATGCCTAATTAGGCCTATTTGTAGCGTAGTAGTCAAAATTTGAGGGCTTTGTTTCAAAGTAACCCTACCTAAAAATTTGATATATTTTCAAATGGAAACAAGGGTATTTGGAATGGTGATCAAAATTTGGGTTTTGAGTCTACTTAGGAAATTATGTGGAAAAACCCCTATTTGAAGTACTACTAGGGGAATGAGAGGATTTGAGAGAAAACCATCAAGTTAGGGTTCTAGAATTGCAAGGTTGGTTTAATTGAGATTGTGTTGTTAACCTCCACCCTGATTTGCATCATAGACTCATGTACATTGTCATATGGTTGATGTAATGAGGTATGAGAAACTTGAAAATTTCACATAAAAAATAACTCCTTGCAAGCTTGCAACCACATTGATCTTGCATGATTAATTTTTTTTCCATTATCCACTTAGAAGTACCCTTCCTTACTTGTTGATGGTAGTGATATGAAAATATGAGATAATTGCAAACTACACTTTGCACATGTGCCCATGCCTTGTAAATGTTGAAGGATATATACAAGTTTGAAATATAGAAAAGAGGGTTAGTTGTTGTTGGTTGGTTGTAAGAAATTGACCTAGGTAAAATTTTGGAGTTGTGTTGCACTTTAGATGAAATAAATAATTTTAGATGATTTTTTTTCTTGAAAAATTTCAAGCAAATTGGAGAGAACAAATTTTATTGAAATATTTTTTCCCAAAATATTTTCACCCTAAAATAAATTTTCTTAAAAATGTGTGGCTTGGATTTTCTTGTGATTTTTATTTTTTTGAAAACCCTATCTTCCCACAATAATTTTTGGCATTAAATGCACTTTCTAAAAATATAAAAATACCTTTTATAGTTCCAAGAGTGTAGATTTTAATATATAATTTTTATATTTTAATGACCTTTTTGTAATTTTTTAAAAACCCACTACATGTAGATCATTATAGTTTAACACAAATAATTCAAAATTCGAAAAAGTATATTAAAATTTATTTAAGAAATTTAAGAAAAATATGGGACAATCCCTCTAAAAGGGTATAATTTGTGTTTTTTTAATGATTCATATTTAAGACACGCAGTGGAGGCTCATTGAAACTAATATATTTTAGTATACCTAACTTTCAATAATTATTAACAAATATATTAATTAAAAATGTTTTTTCATGTACTAAATATTCAAGTTAACGAAGTGGCAAAATAATCAAGGAAAATCAATAATTATATTAAAAGTGGAGGCACATTGACCTCATTTTTGAACTTTTTTCGACAATTAAATTATAGCACTAATTTTATTTAAAACATATCCAATAAATTTTAAAATATATAAAATGATAAATATTTAAATTGTTAGGATTAAGGTGTCATTTATCTTGAAATCCCATGTATATTTTAAGTAACTTTGACATTCGTGAAAAGTGTCCTTGAATGAGTAGGTTGTAAATGGCAAATTAATATTCCCTAGGAATCTTAGCATTAGTTATGTGCATTCATGAAGAATGTTGAGTTGAGAGTGGTAATTATGGAGCCATTTTAAACAAATTTCTCAACTTTAGCATGAAAATTGAGTGGTTGATCATCTTGCATGTTGTTGGTGGTTCACGTATGAGTTGGGTGATGGTTTTAGATGCCTAACTTGGGATATGGGCCATTGTGAAGGAATTATAAATTAAAGATGCCATTTATTATTAATATGTATTTTTTTGCTATTCATGGTTCATTGGAAGTTACATTTACTATTTTTGGAAGATCCTCTTGATCTTGAATGTGATATTTTTGTATTTTAACATGGTTTTATTGTTAAATTATTTAAAAAAATAATTTGTGGTATTCCTCTCCCATTTATCTATAAATTGGATATATGAGAATAATTTTAGAGGTTTATTTTACAAGTACACAAGTGTTGTTGAATTTTTGTTAGAGTGAAGAGAGTGTTACTATGTTGGATGTATCTCTTTGTTGAAGATTAATACATAATTTTCCTCTTTCTCTTGTGGATTTACTCCTAAAAGGGTTTCTTCATGCAAATCCTATGTTCATATGGTTTGTTAATTTTATGTATTCACATAATAATAATATGACAATCCTTGGATAAACATATATCATGAATTGAGTTTGATATATTATAGCCTATATTAAATATAAGATCCTTTTATATAGATTTATAAATTAATGCAATTACATTAGGGTTTCAAATATATTACAAGATTGTACCTTAGATATCCTTATTCCCTTCTACCATGACCCTAACCCTAAACAATACAAATGAAAATAACTAGTAAACCAAAAGATAACCCATACAATGACCAATCTAGTGAACCCAATTTAGAAGCATATATTTTTATTCATTTATACTTGGTTGAGCTTTATTTGCGACATGCATGAACATTATGGGGCCATATTTATATTTATAAAAAGCAAGTAATACATTACACATTCTCAAGACAAAAAAATTTATGGACTAAGGAGGCTTTGGTCAACATTCACAACCTTTTACACTTTGGTTTGGTTAATTCCTATGGTTAACCACCACCATGGAAGCCTCTAGAGTAACCACTTCTACTACAACAACTGCAAGTGTCACATCATCTTGACATCATCAATGTTGACTACCATTAAAACTCAATTGCAACCTCTAGGTGAGAATAAATTCTTCATCCACCAAGATATTTATCCACTAGTCATCATATATTTGTAAGTTTTTTTGCTCGAATCTATTCATCTCAACATAAGTGATTGAGATAGTTCTATTCAATGTTTGGTGCATATTTAAAGATTCCTTTCACTCTTTGGTTTCCAACCAAAAATATCCTCCACAAATATGTTGAAATTGATATGAAGATTGTTAGGTACTAGAGAAGTACATAGATGGGGGTGCCCATATCTACTGACATCATTTTCCTTTGAATCATGCCCAAAATTTATGTCCATGTGCACATAAAGGTACTAGGGAGGAATTGATGAAGATACTCAAAACTTGCAAAAAATATTAATATTAATGACATGAAGATCTAATACCATAAACCTTAACTATTGCATTAATGGTGGCTAGGGCAGTATACTCAACTCTCATGGCATAAAATACATGTTACACCCCAATTGTGCAATTACTATTTACTATTGCTATGTAGGGTAAAAGGTGAATGTAATTTGAATTTTGTGGATGAATTAATTGTGCTTGTACTTGGTTATCAATTCATTATGAATGCATGTTATCACATATGATGTTATCTTATGGAAAAAAGTACTGCATAAATGTGAATGGAAGGTTATTGAATTGATATTCTAACTATGGAGATTTTTTATGTATACTACATATTTTGTGAACAACTGACTGCCATAGGCATGTGTTAGTGGTTGCAGGTAAATGTTCATTCCTCTAGGTGGAGGGGAAGTATCACTTAGGAGAAGATCTTGGTCGAATAACTGGTAATGTAAGCTATCTGAGCATACACACACCACAGTAGATTGGTTGAGTCTATACATAGAAGTAGGAAGTTGGTAAGTCATCCCTAGTTTGAAGTATCTACATTAGTAAAGGTTTTGTTTACTAGCAAGTGCATTATTGGGTGGTGTTTATCTGTTTGAGCTTTTGAGACCTTCCTTATTTTACTGTGCTTGATTGAATGGGTGAATGAGTATTGGGATATATATGCATATGTCAGCATATGCGTATGATGGACATAATGTGATGCCCATACGAGTATGATGACATATGTATAAGATATGCATATAAGTATATAAATGTTTGTTATGATGTTTGTGAGAGTATATTCGCATGGTCATGATCATTTAGATTTAGAATGGATCATTCGACTAACATATTGCTATATAATATATATTTTTTATATATATGTACAAATACACACATACGCGTAAGAACTTAATAGAGTGTGTATATACATATATATTTATATATATATATATATATAATATTACTATTGTGTGTGAATGTTTAACCGTTAGTATTCATTTGTATACCAAATAAGTACATACTTGATTGACTTGGGTTATAAATATATATATTAGTACATATATACACATATACATATATAAATGCGGGATAGTGTTAATGCTATTTATTGACATGCATATATATGTAGGTGTATATATAAATGTATATTTATAACCATATGGTGCTATTATGTGTTTGAGGTTTATGTATCTTGAGCTTCTGTCAATATGTATCTATGTCAAAAGTATGCATGTATATAAGTATATACACACATTGTTCCGTGTGAGAGAATATTCATATGAAATATGCATGTATGTACTTACAAACATACTCACATGAGGATCAATTTTATATATATATATATATATATGAGAAAATATATATGTGCACTTAAACGAATGTATGTATCGATGAGGATATGATACGAATGGGTAACCTAATATATATGAGTAAACATATTAAATATGTATATGTACGTATAGGTAGTTATTGTATTAGAATAATGGGAAGAGTATTTATGAACTCTTGAGTTGAAGTTTATATATATATATATATATATATATATATATATATATATATAAACGATATTATATGTGAGATATTAACCTTGACTTATTCATTTGAATATCAAATGTATACTTTTATAATTAACATGGAATAATATATAGATATATATTCGAATATATACATACATACATATATATGTGTAGCATTAACGCTATTTCACCAGTATATATATACACATGTATTTATATAAAGCTATAAATATTTATAGCTATAGGAAATGTTAGATGCGGATTACATGCAACATATGCAAGCATTTAAATGACGAATATAAAGTATAGTGGCCAAGATTAAAGGGAAAACTATATGCAATATATAACGTTGTCATTAAAGTCGATTTGGAGATTAAAATTGAGTCAATACCTTTGGAAAGTCTTTATAGACTAGACCAATGAGTACCCGAATACATTTGGCTAAGTTACAAGGTGTTAGAATGTTGCTAATAAAGCACATGAATTGAATGCCAATGTAGAATAAGTGAAGACTCGGTCAAGCAGTTTTAAAGGGAGATTTGATGAGCCTTAAAACACTATTTATGTTTAGTAAAGGTGCCATATATATCTATGATCATAGCACATTAAGTGAGACATGCTGACTACATGATGGAGGCCGATAGAATTGATTATGACTGTATTTTGAAGTGGCATTTAAAGAGATTTTGAGGATATTATATAAGGCCAATAATAGTCAATATGACTATGTTCTTTGAAGCCATATGAAGTTGCTTATTAATATTTTTGTGAACCGATTATCACTCAAATGACACATGATATAAGACATTATATTGCATTTGATATTTGCTGGCTTGTGTCGATATAAATGCAGAGACTTGGGCGACGCCCTTGACAAGCTCAACCTTGATTTTTTCAATCAAAATAAATGCTTAAGATGACTGTTTCCTATAACTGTTAAATTGCGCCAAACAAGAAGGATAGAGGTAAGTAATTGGCACCACATTTGAATCAAAGTTGATGTAGATGTCTTTTCTTTATGGCAACCTATATTTGTAAAGAGTCAAGAATTCTTAGAATTAGTGAAAATACTTTGAATCTATGTGTATGCAATGTCGGCATAAATTAGATTGAAGTAGAGAGTCAACGAAAGAGGTATCCACAAGGCTAGAGAACTCTTGACATAAATCTAAGTCTTGTATAAGGATAAGATCTTGCAAGAAAAGAGTTAGTACCTAGGAAAAGGGAAAAGACTGGAATGGTCAAGAATGAAGTGAGCAATGTAGTGTACATGGTTCCACCAACCAAAATCAATGAGATCAATTTGGAGTTTTGATTAAATGAGAAAAATAGACCAAACAATTTTGGTATCTCTAAAAAGGTTATGAAGATTACTTAGAAGTGGGGCAAGTCATTTGGAAATGTGACTATGAGAAAGAAACCTGAAAAAGGTAAATCAGGTTAGTTTGATAAAGGTTTTGATAGTACATAGATAGGTTGGAGTATAAGAAAAACTCACCAACATGTCTGCGAAAATCAACACATGTTTAGAGGTTCCATAAGAAAATGGAATGCAATATGGCACTATGTGTCAAAGCAATGGAAGTTGCAAGGGAAACAACACTCTAAGTAGAAAGGTACTATTGATGGTCAAAATAGCACAACATTAAAAAAAATCTCTATCCTATTTCTCCTAAAAAAGAAAGATAACATAAATCAATCTATCTTCCAAGGTCCTGGTAGTTGGTTCTCAACTATGCTGATGTTACTCAATGGCCAATGTAACTGTAATATTCAAGGGGCCTATTGGTATAAAGGAATACAAACTGCATCATATCAATTAACCTACGTTTGGCGGGTATAAATAAATAGGAAAAAGATAGATCAGGGCTTCAAAATAACAAAACATGAATAAAACTTCTTCACATCTAGACATGTACCTTAACAATGAGTGTTTCTTCAATTAACAAAAAACCATAACATGATGCAATCCATAGCATAACCTACACCATTACATACATTCACAATGCTAATTCAACAATCACAATCATTCACTAAAACTTCACTTCAAGATTGAAACAAATCACTCACTCATTGCTAAAATCAGATACATAGACATAAAAGTAATTCCATTCATAGATAATTCAATGAAATAATCTTAAATCCGGTTTAATCTATTGATTTTGCATCAAATAGAAAAAATTTAGGTGCAACATTCACTGGAATACAGATGATTATGATTCATTAACATTATCATTGAGGTTCAAACTTAACAATAACATGAAATTGTACAAAAACTATAAAAAAAGTATCCAAGTATATAATAGAACTTTCAAAGTATCTTGCTAATTTTTTTGAAATCCTAAGACTATAATCACTATCTGCTATCTTATCAGGTGGCTAATCCTTCTTCAATCAACCAACCTTTACAAAATGGAGCCTAAAATTACATATAGGCACACCATGCATAAATTTCTCCCAATCAGAAACTGAGAATCAAGGAGTTGGAACTGCATGAAGGAACTATACTAGCTGATCTTTAGTTCAATAACTAATGGCCCTGTTGTGCAAAATCTGACGCCCAAGGAAGTAGGTAGGACCGGCGGATGAGAGCTTAAGTTCAACTCATGTTAAAACCCTGCAACATAGGAGAGGAGAGGAAGTTTCCCACCAATAAGAGAATGTTCTGCTGCCAGCTCATTCCCGTGTTGCTTGGTCAAGGAAATATTCATCATAGTTGGAGAATACTTGTTGAAGAATTTCCTCATCAGGTCCATCTACCCAATTATCCTCAAATTTAATTCTCTTCAATTTTGCTGAGGCGAATTCTTGTATATCTTTCAATTTGATCAATTCTCTCCTAGTAGCTTTTACCTCATCTTTGATGTCCGTGAGTCTATCCAACAACAAGTCTTCTCCATCATCTTCTTTTTGCGTCACTTCCTCAAATCTACTACTCCATTTCTCCTTCAATTTATCTAGAGGAAGACCTTCTTTGACCGGGATATCCACATTGAGAAAAATAGCAACCATCTCCTCCAATTCATCAATTTGTTCATTCAAGTGCTTACTGGCCTCCTGAACTTCATTTTTATGCTCATAGATGAATTTGGATCTAAACCAGATTATGCTCAATGTCTTCTCAATAAAATCTGCATTATCTTCCTCAAGGATTGAGTGCTCCAAAAGAGTTGACTTAGGCACCTTGCTGATGTCCTTTAATTTCTTAACATGCTCTCTATACTCTTCTTCTTTCTTTTCCAAGACCTCAGCATGTTGATTCATCTCTTCAACCAAATCAAGTACACCTTCATGAACTTTAAAACCATTAGCCAACACTTCACCAACTTCTTGATTGAGTCTATCAGTCCACCTATCAAGCATCCCCACCTTACTTCTCATCTGCACCAAGTCATCAACTTCTTTCTTGCTCAGTAAGATTGGGGTCTCTGGAGCAGCAACTTGTTGAGCAACTAGAGTGGAAACATCCTTCAAGAATTTGTGCAATTGATCCAATTGAGCTTTAAGTTCATCCTTCTTCTGCTTATCTTTGATCATTATGGATTTGGTGGAGGAAGCTACAATATCAATGAGGTTCATCTATTCATTCCTTGCAAGTCTCCCCAAATTGATAGTGCCCAATTGGTAATCAATCAATTGCATGTCTTGTCTGTCTTTATCCACCATTGGGATTACACATTCAACAAAAATCTCTCCTCCATCTGTGAGCTTAGTGGAATGAAGAACCCTAGCCTTTTTCTTGGGTCTTTCCTTCTCTGTTTCTTTCATCATTTCATCCCAATTTAGAGGCTGAGGTTGAACTATTTGTTTCCTCTCAAGGTCAAGTTTTAGCCAAGTTGGAGTAGTAGGAGTGGTGACTACTTGTGTAGAAGAAGAGGCAACAATGACAAAAGAAATAGGTTGCAATATGGTGGTCCTAGGTTGAGAGTCAACCTCTTGTAGATTATGTTGTTCCCTTTGTGCAACTTCTTGTGCCAACCTTTCAACTTCTTCTTTACCTTTTTTCTCCTGCAACCTTTTATCTTCTAACTCCTTTTTCAAACGACCTTCTTCTAGTCTCTTCTCCTCATACATCTAATCCCTCTGCTTCTCAATATCTTTAACCTTGTCCCATGCCTCTTTAGATCTTTGTTCATGCAGAGTCCGTTCTTCAACCTCCTTTTATCTTTGTAGGCATTCTTCCTCTTCCTTCCTTCTGTGGGCTTCCTCAACAACCTTAAACTTAGCCTCAAGGGCTTCTCTTTCCCTCCTTGGTCTATCTTTCTTGTCCTCTAGATCATGGATCTTTTGTAACATGGAAAATTTACCCCTCTCTTCTTTGGTTTTGAGTTCCTACTCTTTTTTGCTGTTGTTGCTTAGCCAATTTATCAGCCTTGGCTTTAGCCTCCAATTCTTGTTGTTTAATCAATGCATCAGTTTGTGCCTTAGAATCATTCTCCTTCTATTTGGCTAGTTCCTCAGCTTGTTCCTTGGCATCTGCTTCTCTCTTAGCATCCTCAAACAACTTCCATTAATCTTCCTCTATCAAAACATGCTCAGTTCCTGCATCCTCAGTTTCATCAAGGGATGCAACCACATGAGTCTCCTTATCAGATGGGGTAGCTTTAGAATCTGTTTCAATGTCATGAATCTCAATTTCAGGCTTCTTCTCCTTCAAGGATTCAACTTTTTTTGTGAAGGGTTCCCATAGGCATTTCCCCACTTGGTTGCTCTGTGATAGGAGGTTGAGTTGATGTTTCTCCTTCAACAGTTGTTGAGGCACCAAGTTCTGTTGTGGCCTCTTCTCCATGTCCTTCAGGGAGATCCTAAGCAGGAATCAAAGGATCAATCTCCTCTCCAGAATTGGGATGGAAAAACTCCAAGGGATCCTTAGGAGCCATTCTTCTTTTTGTTCTCCCATATCCTTGGGTGGTGCCTGCTACCTTTCTCTTTTTGGAAGTCTGAGCTTCTGGCTCCTTGATTCTCGTAACTACCCATTGGATGCTTCTATCCAAGACCAACCTCACAATCTGTTTTATATCAATGGACTCCTCTGCATCCCAATCTACTGGATCTAAGTCTTTAGTACCTATTTTCCTTGCATCATATTGGGGATCCAAGGTTACCCCATCATCTGAAAAAGTATTAGGAATATCCTCCTTCACCCCATATTCAACCATGAGTGGAATGGGCAGTCTTTCATAATTTCTTCTTCTCAGATCATACTCATCCTGTAGATCTATCCAAAAATCTTCCAACAGATTGAAATGTTTATCAAAAATAGTAAGAAGCAAACCCTACATCTTGTGCTTGGGATCAAAATACTTCCTATAGGTGTACAAGCCCAACTTCAAATGAATTAGCTAATCACAGATTACCTTGGCTGCCACATTGTGTGCACAACTATACTCACCCAACTTCACGGTGAATTTATGACAACCAGGCTTATGCTTATTGGAAAACTTAGTGTTAACCCCTATGGCTTGGTAAATGAATTCCATTAATACAATTCTATTGTTGCAGCACCTAGGTAGTAGATGAGGGTGACCATCAAAACCAACCAGCCTAAAATAAGTAAACTTGGGGTATTGGATGTACCAATGTCCCCCATTTTGCAATAAATGCCATAGCATCCCTACTCAATCTGTAACCTGCATCTCCTTTGAGCCGGTTAATGATAACATACAAAAATGCATCATTAACCCTTCGATAGTGTGACTCAGAAGTCTACAAGGTGAGCTGATCATAGTGATACCACACTCTTTTCTGTCCTTGGGCTTCTCCCAATATTCCAACTGCATTCAATCCAGGAAAGATCCCCCTTCTTGTAGCTGCATATATCACATAAGAGGTCATAAAGAAACTCTTAGTCTCTCTCACTCTGAGCATCTGGTTATGTATGCACTCTGATACAATCATAGGCTAATCAAATTGTTGCTTGCCATCTAGGATAGTATGCATGAATGGAAACAACCATTCTTTGAACTGGGCGACATCTCTTTTCCCAAACACCCTAGAGAGCATCATTATTATATCTCCGATCTCCTTGTAGAAACCTGATCTTTTAGGCTGATCGGGAAGCTTGGACAAGGACTTCTTTTCAACCCTCATCTAGTTCTTGTTCATATGAGTCCGGCTAGCCTCCTTGTTGCTATATAGCTATAGAGCTTCTTCCTCATTGAGTTTCCTGGGGCTCTGTGGGGTAGGTGAATTGAATATGAACCTTATCATCTATGGTGTAAAGTCAATAATAATGTTTCCCTGCAAGTCCACACATTGTCTGGTTGTAGGGTTATAAGCTCCAGCTGTAGTAAGTATTAACTCTAGACACTGGACAGATACAAGAAAGAGGGCAATGTTTGCTAATCCAAATTGAACTATTCTCTCCATTCTCCCTGTTACATCTTCACTGAATGTCTCTTCATACAACTCTTCATAGTTGAATGGGCCCAAGTTTATGTCTGTGATATCTACCCAATTTGAGTCCACCTTGCTAGCTGTAATGGTAGGACTTTGATGCTTATACCTCAAAGTATAGGGGAGCTGTTCCACCTTGAATTTGTTGCAGGTTGGCTCCTTTGAGAAGCCTCTTTCGATGCTCCCGACATATCCTATTTCTGCAATAAAACCCTGGATTAGAGGAACAAAAGCATGAAAATCATTAGATCATCCAATACCATTCTCTACTCCCTCAAGACAACTTTCCATACTTAGTCAAATTTCATATTCACCGGAAGCGAAGTCAAAGAAGAATCAGGAATGAGAAACAATTTAACACAAGGTGGGATCGGGATTGGAACAAGATCGAAACTGGGTTGAGAACGAAAACTGAACCCGAAACCAATCAATAGTTCCAAGTTCGACCTCCACTCCAGTTTCGCTTCTACCAAGGGGCAAGGGTTAAAATCAGAGTCAACAGTAATCAGAAGTGGGATCATTTTGGGAATGAACCCCAATGCAAACACTCACAGGATGAGTTTGTTCCTGAGTTTGCTTTCGCCAGTTTATCATCCAAAACGAAGCAATTTCTTAATAACATGGTCACATGAGCTTTTGAACTTGGGTCACATGGGATCATAAGGGAACTTCAAATAAATGCGCTTAACCTCACCCTTTAATAGAATAAATACCATATTTAACTCAAGGGGCTGAATATTGTAAAGGTCATCGAACAAACCCTAGTATGCACAACGCATCGACTCAGATAATTAGGGCATCAAAAACCCAACATGAAAATCACTAAACCAACATAGGAATAAGATCAAAGGGGTCTCCAAACAAATTCCAATGCATTTAAAGCACAAAGGAACCCATCAAACATAACCCTAGTTAGAAACTAGGGCACAATAGAATGGACTTGCCACAAAATGACAACAACGACAAAAGAAACAAATGGAAAAAGAAAAAGAAAAAAGGACAAAACAAAACCAGAAACGTACCAAGGAACGAGTGAAGATTCACAGGAAAAGGTCCTACAAACATGCAAGAACACGATGAACAAGAACACGACGAACAAGAACACGAAAAAAAAATGACAAACACAAACATAAAAAGAATAGGAAAAGACCCTACCTTGAAATGTCAACAAGGAAAGGTTAAAACTTGATAAGAATCTGCTCACCAACATGCCTCTGCAATCAAATCATGCTCCTCTCGAAGTTATCCTAGCTCTGGTTCACTAAAACAAATTTGAAAATAAAGATAATGAGCCAGTTAACCTTGATTAAGGTTTAAAAATCATTTTGCATGTGTGAGGAGGCTGTAATTAATGCCATAAATGCGGTCAGTTGGGGGTGGAGCAAACAACGTAAAAGAGTAATCAACCAGTGTGGAAATCAAAGGAAGGGTGGACACGGACCTAGATCTGGTAAAGAACAAGAAACCTTTACCAAGTCTCTTATCCAACTCTGGTTCCAGTTTTGGTCCCGCGAAAAGGATAGACAACAAAGGGAAATGGGGGCAGAGTCAGAACCAAAACCAGATCTGAAACTTTTACAAAGTTCCAAGTTTGGTTTTGATTCCGTCTCTGATCCCAACAAAGGAACAAAACACTGAGACATGGACACAAGAATGACAGGAAGACCGACCAGAACAAAAAATGGGCCCGACCGAGACACCAACGAAAACAAACAACAAAAAGCAAGTGAGCAGGAGCAAGAGCGAGAACAAAACATAATTTAGAACTTTTACAAATTTCCAAGTTCAGTTCCACCTCCGGTTTTGCTTCCACCAAAGCAAAAAAAAACACAAGGAAACAAGAAACAACTCAAGGGAGAAATGGACCCAAGAGCACAAGACTAACCAACAAACAATGAAAAGAACACAAAACAAGGGCGGGACCAGAACCGGAACCGAATCCAAACTTGGAACTTTGTAAAAGTTCTAAGTCCAGTTTCCATTTTGACTTTAATTCCACACGACCAGAAGAAACAAGGACTTAGGAGAAAAATGAACAACTCCTAAGACCCAAACAAAAAACCAAGGACAAAAAAAAACAAGGGAGACCCATTTTGATCCAAAACAAAATGGGGTGGTTCTGCAAGGCATAACAGGTACATCAACCAATGTACGGATATTCCTCCAAAAAAAGGATATTGGAAAGAGAATTGGAATATTAGTGTGCCTCTTAAACTTCTAAGTTGCTGATTATTCATTAGATCTCCTATTTGATGATCCAAAATATTGAATCTATGGGAGTAGAAAAAAATGATGAATCTAGCTTTGGGAAAAAAGTATATTTGAGGTATGCCATTGAGACAAGAAAAAGGCAATAGAAATCCAATAACAAGGAATGACAAATCCTTTCAAAGAAGCAAGTGTTTTCTAGGAGTTCAACTTTGAGCAGATTGAAAGTTGTGAAAACACTAAGGGGGGAAGGAAGAGAGTGGAATGACTCAGATTAAGTACCCCACCCAACAAAAAATGTAGATATGTTTTCAATTTGGAAGAACTAACGACTTCTTCATAATTCATGATGTCTATTAAGTCATACATTTTATGGCCACAAGAATGAAGTATTAGAGTTATTGGAAGATAGTAAAAAGGTCAAGAATTGTGACCAATGGGAAAGGAATATTATCACTCAATACTTTATATATGTTGATTAAAAGATCAAATGATATTATCATTGATGACTTAAGGAAAGGATAGGTAGATTACTTGATTATGGAAGGGAAGATCATTGCCTATGGGATTGGCAGGGGAGTATCTAGATTACACATGAATTGGAAGAAAGTGTATTTACACTCCTATATACCTTATATGGGGAAATTGGATAACAAAGTTATTTCTATTCATAGATAGTAATACTATATATTATGAAATATATCCATGTCGTGAAGCGACTTGACACTGTAGCTTACTATGCTAAGAGACCTAGGATGATAAGGTTAAGCCGTAGAGATGGATTGAAAGATAAGGTGAGATGTGATGTTATGTTAACCACATCAAAAATCTCTTTATAATGAGAATGATTATTTGATCATACCTTACTCTTGAATGAAACCTTAGGATTGGAATAACCTATTTGGAACGAGAAGTTCATTTGATTTAAGAAAGGAACATTAGGTTAAATTTAACCTATTGAGTTGAGTTATGTACTATACTACTCATTAACACCAATAGTTTGGGAATAACTTGGTTGAGTTGTACATTTGGTCTTGATTGGAACATATAGGGTTAGAGTAACCTATAACATCGAACTAGTCATTGACTAATCAGTCTATCCTAGAATTAGGGTATATCAAAGTTGGGACTCGCCTATATGTGATTAAATGAATCAATGGAACCAACGAGAAACGTTCGTGATTGGTAATTAGGTATCCAATTAGATTTGATATCTTCTAGGCACCAACATGATTAAACAAGGATTAATACTCGAAATTAGTACCAAATCTTATTGGGAAAATTTGATTGAGTTAAAAGATGAATTGAATCTTTGGAAATAATCCAAGGATGAGAGAAATCGAAATTGTGGATGTCCTAAGATAAAGGAGATTTATTTTCACAAAACTGCTAACCATTAATACTTGGAATTAAAGATGGTGTGAGATTGTAAAATGGGTTTTCACTTAGTCAAAGAATAGACTAATATTGGATATAAAAGAACCTAGGTACCCAAAATTTTGGAAGATTTAGGAATGAAACGAGGGAATTAATGTTAGAGTTAGGATATTGGATCGACAAAGTGAATTGTCGAATGAGAAACCACTATGACTTGGGAAAAGATAGAGTAAGAGGATGCACAAAATGTGGTAAGACAATGTGTAGTATGCTAGGAAATGAAGACTAGATGTCATCATCAGTAGGACATGTATACTCTCTTGAGATTCCAAAGGGAGAGTGAAAGAATGCAAGAAAAATCAACCTATCTATGTCAGCGAAACTGACATAATGTTTTAGTGGAAAGACTCACCAAAGTAACCAACACTATTTGGAAACCTGACCTATGGGATTTTGGTCCTAAATAATATATTGTGGGAAGTAGTTGCATAGTATTCCTAAGAAGGTTATCTTAGTTATGAACGAGCAAATAATGATATGGTTGTGTAAACCATGATCATACTATGAAAGATTCAATTGAACGAATGTGCAATATATTATTATAGCCAATGGGAAAAAATGGTAAATCAAATCTTGAATAATTTATAAACTTCTAACATTGAGGTTTGGACAATTGCATGGAAAGGAAGGTTGGAAATTTTTTTAGGTTGAAATAGGCTTAGAAATAGTGTTAACCATAGACTTGATAGACTGTCAAAAAAGAGTAATAGATCGAAGAGATTGATGAAACTTTGTCAATACAAAGCTTAAGTATGAAGCATTATCAAAATTTGAGAGGTCTCCAAGAGTAATGATATGCTCAAAATGGACAAGTAATCAAGAACACTACTTTATGGAAAATGATGTGTAAGTGACGGATGAACTCGATTTCTGAGTTGTTTAAAAGTGTAAATACCAAAGGGGAAGGATGGGACCCATGGTGTAGTGTAAAATGCACCGACATTCCTTTTGTATTGGGATTATACCAAGGATAAATTCATGGGACAATGATTTTTGATCACTATGTCTTAGGGTTATGTATAGTTACTATTGTACCTAGGATATACATATGAGGTAATAGGATAATATAATGAAGCTCTTTGGGAGAGTAAGTATGTGTGAGGCATACAATTTTTCCCTATGTGATAGTGAGGGAAATTGATGCTATGTCTAGGAAGGACAAGGTTGTGTTGGCACCTTCAAAATTTTCAAATTTTGAGTGCCCATGTTGAAAATTTGATCTACAAACTCAAAAGTGCCCCTTAAAAAATCTGCCTCGGTGACCTACTTTGGAGGGTAATAATTCGAAGCTAGTTGATTTTCATGTCAAATCCTTTTTTGAGAATATTCGTTTGACATATGTGAACATGTATATTAAATTTTAGGCTCTCAGGATGAGTTTTGACAGGTCATTTAATTGCTTCTTGACTGCGACTGGGTCAAAATTGGTGTTTCAAAAAGTTTCAAATTTTGCAATTTGAAGCGCAACCCATTTCTCATTTTACTCCAAAACATCTCCAGCTCTATTTTCATAAAAATAGAGGTCATCTGATGCATTATTTTAATGCATTTTAGTGCAGCAAAGGCATCTGGCAGACTAGTTTACAAAGAAGGTCCTAGAAATTTTGTGACAATGCAAGTTTTGAAGAAATGGGTTTTCTCTAAATAATTGATTAGGATCGCTACCAAAAAATCATGGTTTCAAGTGTTCCCATCTATGAGCAACAAATTTTCATCATTTTGCCTAGCAAGAAAATTGATTTTTCCTCTTTGCAATTTCCAAATTTTGCAAAATTTAAGGCATTTTCAATGTTTTAAATGTTGGGGGGGGGGACTTGAAATGCATTTATAAAGGTTTTAAGGTGAAATTGAAGTTGAAAATTTTCACCAATTGCCTTTGCTCGCTAGCCCAAGAGGTCTTGAGAGAGGCGCGGGCTGACGGGGAGACCATTTTATGGCATTTTTGAGGCTGCCAGAAGATTGTTTGAGGGCTGAATAAGTGTCCTATCCCTATTTGAACACTTAGGGAAGGTTTTGAGCATTCAAATTGAAGAAATTGGTTGATATGATGCTCTAAAATGCTCAGAAATTGTTTTACACGCCCAACTGCAATAAAAAAACAACTTGCACAATTGTAAATCGATTTGCAACAATTTCTCACACCTTGGGAATGATTTAAATGATATTTGAAACATTTTCAAAGTGCCATTCACCATAAAAATGACCCAGCATTTGATTTCATGATCTGCAACAACTTTCATCATGCAAAGATCACTCAAATTTGGAGCTTGAAGAAACATACACACTAAAGGATGGCCCACTGTTCAAGCTGAAGGAGGTCCATTTGATGTTGCAAAAGAGACTTTACACAAGTATAAATGACTGCTGTTGGAAACATTTATTTTCAATGCCAATGTAAAGCTAAGAACAGGTCTAGCCCGCTAGCCCACGAGAGGAAGAGATGATGTCAACACAAAGGCATGGGGAAGCGGGGAGGAGAAGGTTTGCCCTCCAGCCCGTGGGTCTCCATCGTATCGTGACAAGCAAGCAGCGGGGAGGTGGGGAGTGGCCAAGGTGGGCCCAAAATATATATTTTAAAAGTTTTTAAACTTTTGACTATTGCCCATGTTTTAATATTTAAAAAGCTTTCATTTAACTATTTGAAAGCAAGTTTTTAAATGTGAATTTAAAAAGTATAAAACACGAGTAAGGTAATATTTATAAAGTGACTTTTTCACCATTTAAATGATGTAAAAAGTGAGTGGTCAATGGGAAAATATTTTAATGAAATTGTTACCTAATTTTTGCTTTAAGCTAAATTAGGTAACTTACTGTTGTGTTTGCATTTAAAAATAAAAAGATAAATCATTTTCTGCTAAATTTCATTAATGTGCATAAAGGAGATTGTCAAAATAGATTGCATTATTCCAGTGTTGCAATTACATACAAATAAGAAAGAGAACCAACATGTATTGCAAAAGTAATCTTTATTGATGATCATAAGCGTATAATGTCCCTCACAAACCAAGGGACTGGCTATTCTAATGCTTATAAAGAAAAGACTTTATGCCTATAGATAAATAGAAAGGAAATTGCACATAAATGAAAATGGACCCGTTATTTCCTGGTGGAATGATGAATCCCGTTGGCTTGGTCCCGCATCATCTTGGTCTTCCCCGCTACACTGCTTCCACTTGATGCTCTCCTCACTGCTCCTAGGTTTCCTACATCTGAAAAAGAGTGTCATGAGAGCAATGAAAGGTCACTGATCAAAATATGTGCAAAACATCCATAAACATAAAATCAAATGTCCATAAGCATTAAAATAGACAACATGCCATAAGTGTATAGGAAAATAAGAAAAGAGTGATCAAACACACTTATGATATGCTTTGTTTATCTAGCTGGTTTGTTCCTTGTATAGATTTAAGACAAGTCTTGTTACTATTTTAATTCAACTAATTAGAACATGTGGAGTAAAATGTGGCTCCCACAAGGGTTGAGTCCAACATGCTTCTCTCTTGTGTTTAAAGAGGAATAGGAAATTGAACAACTCGATCAAATTGATAATCAAGTTCAATTATTGATGCATTAAATCAATATGGAATCACACCAGTTGATCAACTTTCATTATCAAATTCAAAAGATGCAACAAGTAATGTGAACTGTTAAGAGAGTTACCCTTCATCTTTTCATAATGAATCAATCAATAGGCTGCCATCATGTCAAAATGAAGGTGTATTTTGTTGGATATGTCTTTCAATCTTCTTAAGTAGATCCAAGATCCATTTTATTAAAGAAGTAAATGATTTCTATGATGCATCAAGTTCAATAATAGATGCATCAAGTTGAATTATGCATCCATTAAATAATGAAGGAAGTATTAAGTCATGTCTGAAACCATCATGAGTCATTTGGAACAACAAGAAGGAACAAAGATAATCATACATTGTTGCACGAAAGACATAGTCCAATTCATCTCACAACAACCCTATTGAACAAGCATACATCACCTAGGATGGTGAGCTTTTAGGTCACCACCATAAATGACACATGTCTTCCTAGTAGGATTAAAGCAAAAGGAATGATAGAGTACTGATATTCATTAAGAAATCATGAAACATAGAGATGAAACTCACTTTTGAAGCTAGGGTCATAATGCCAAGTGAATATGATAATAACATTTATGAGTCTACAAGGGGCAGTCCTAAGGGAATGAACAAGACAACAACAATGAATATAGTCATGATCTCATGCATATGGATAACAACCATGAATGCATGCTACATGATAGCATGGGCAACAAATATCAAGATCATAGTTATAAAAGATGGCATAGATAGAGGTAAATATCTTTGAAAATGCTAACTAAAATGCTAAATGCCCTAAATGTTAATGAGAGTGATAGTCAAATATTGTAAAAAACAAAGTTTATATCCCATTCTATACAAAGAACTGTGGTATGAAGCATAAGTGGATGATAGTATGTAACTATCATGGATAAGAGAAAATTTACTCAATGGGATCATTGATGACAAGCCATGTATGGAAGACACCATTCACCTAGTGTAGGTTCTCAAAGCATTGTAGTTGACATTGAATGGTGGATGGGTACATGATGATAGTCCTACAAAAAGGAAAGCATGGACAGTCCCCATGGTAGCATAAGAATGACAAATGGATGCTAGACTTTTAGGTTTTAAGTGAGCTCAATGTTCTTGATCAGAGAATGAGTTCCACTGGTAGCTCTTCATTAGAAGATTTAGCATTCAAAATGAACAAGTACAATATGGAAATTTTGACATCATGAATATGAAAAGTGTGGTTGTCATACTAGTTGCTTAAAGATGCTATGAAATGAAGGAGTTGGATTGTTGAATGAAAGAATCATTTCTATTAACAGATAACATTGTCACATGTGATATTCATAAATCAAAAACAAAGAAGGTAAATGAGGTCTTTGTAGTGTAGAGGACTGCTTGAGAAAACAAGATACAAAGAATGCATATAATTCAGAAGTTGACAATAACAACTTTTCTTCAACATAACAACCATGGATAGGAACGGTGAAATGAAAAGAATATGCAAGTGATGAAGATGTCGGATTTCATCACCTATAGGATTTTAAATCTATTCCAGAAGTTGTCATGGTTTCAATTGCATTGAAGCAGAAGTGTTGTTTCTTGGTATATATGGATAACAACAAATATGCAAGAAATAATGATATCTTGTGGTAGTCTCTAGCAATCTTAACATGAAGAATTGTAGCCAACTTTTTTTAACTGCTAGGTACCCAAGTAACAAATGAGATCGGAAAAATGGTGTGGGAATTTTAGGTACAGAGCAATATAAAGAGGGATCACAATATACATCAAGAATAGAAGGGGAATTTTGCATAGTCATAAGACATGAAGGGAAGTGGTATAAAAATGGTGGAGATTATAATACTGGACATAAGGTTGGAGAGGGGAAAAGTGACAAACTTGAAGCCATGACAGGAAGGACCTGTAAGAGTGTAGAAGACCTATCTAGGAGCCATGACAGTTCTTTTCACAGTATTTTGGAAGGACGGCTTACCATCTAGATATGGGTAAGGGTTTGAAAATATTTGGAATAGTGCCATTATAAGAGAACAGTCAATTTTATATCTGGAGCGCTATTATGCCATTTCACTATAAATTTCTTAGTAGATTGCACTATGTGAAATCTAGTAATTGACAGCATAACTGTATTTGTTTGCACCTTTGAATGGTAATTTACATGGTGCTATTGACAGTGAAGGTAGGTAGTGCAATAAAAATCTATGTGTGAGTTATATAAATGCAGGAACAAGAAAGGATTGTAGAATGAATGCTACTTTAGGGTCACTATCAAAAGACACACTGACCTTGACATAATATGATGAGTCAGTCACCTCATATAGATGACAGGCTTGAAACTCATAGCTCTATCCACAAGCCATGAAGAAAGATGATCATGATTCTTTTTAAGGGTTTGTGTATAGATAGGTTAAGGGGGTTTTGAAATCACTGTGTCTAAGATACAAGCCATGAAGAGAGATTTTGTCAAGAAAACTTAGGACATACCTCTTTAGAAGGTAATTTACATCATGAGATGGTGATCATGACCCTCACATAGTTCTTGAGAGTTGGTGACAGACCTTAAAGCATGAGGGTTTTTTGTGGAAAAAACTTGACACCATAAAGGTTTCATGCCAAATAACATGAGAACAGGGCATGACAAAGTGTGGGCCAATGAATATCAACAAGGATAGTGGCAGTGTTTTCAAAGATATACATTAAATTGAAGAGCAATGAATTGTGTGACAGTGAAAGAAACTTCATCAAAGATTTGCATCTGCTACCAACTTTCAAGGAACTTTACAATGATCAAGGACAAGTGACCATAAAGTTCAATAATATGGAGTTATCAATGTGCTAATAATAACAAGAATACAAAAGATAAAAAAAACAAATCCCACATAATTCTCCAAAATTGCAGAATGGAAAAGCAGTGTAAGTCTTTGATTTATACACATACTATGCAATGGCATTGAATCATTTTTTGTGTAGACCATTTTTTTTCACACAAGGAATCATTTTTTTGTGGAGCAGTTGACTGAGATAGCCCTAGTTTCAACTGTTCACTCTACCATGAAATCTCATTCATATTATAAGTTTGCATGGTTTTAAATAACATAGAGGTCATGATAGAGAACAAGAGCCGTGGAGGTTTTCATAAAAGAGTTCATTTTATGCCAACAAAATGAATGCATAATGTCAAGCCTGTGACCTAGAGTGAAGGGTTTGCAAAGCCCTTAAAAATTCTCTAATTTTTGTTTGCAAAATGAATGGAGTTTAAAATCATTCTACAGAAAATGCCATAAAACCAAATGCATTCTTTCATGGCCGCGACCTGAAAATATTGTTTTTCTTCAAAAGTCAAAAAACCCATCTGGGGTTTGTTTATAAATTGTAAATACAGAAGGAAAATGTTAAAATTTCACTTGTTATCATTAGCTGAAGCTTGAAATTGCATTTATTTGCAGAAAAATGGAAGGATACATGAAGCTGATTGGAGCTTACTTGAGCTAGAGTTGCTCATTCTCATCAAAATTTAAGTTGTTTTTTGCCATTTTAGCTTCAGAAGATCACTTGAATGGTAGCCTAATGGAAATATATTTTCACAAAGATATAAAAAATCACAAAAGATTGCATCAGATAGTGTTCATAGCTGCGGCTTTCAAGCTTGAATGGCTTTCAAAATGAAGAAAAAAGGCCAGGTTTCTATTAAGAAAAGCACTTACCATTTTGTTTCCAATGGAAATCACTTGAAACTAGTCAGAAATCTGCCATAAAAGCCACCTACAAATGCCCTTAGAAACCCCATGGCAGCCATAATGAACTCTCCAGAAGTTCGATGGAGAAATGAATGTTTTTTTTCTTTTTCCGATAGTTTTGTTTAGGGTTAGAAACCCTATGGAGGATGACCAAGGCATTTTTTCCTTGTGTTTAAAAAAATGCAAAGACACTTTAATATGTGCCATGGTCAAAAGGGGTGTATGCCTTAGGTATGTTTGACCTATGATGCATTTGCAAAGATTTAGGAAAATATTTCCTTGAATTTAATTTTGAAGACTAACCCTATGCCTTGGTGCTTTTTCATTATCTTTTGAAAAATGCAATACTTTCCAAGGACTTTGGAGCTGCCTTATAATCTCTCACATAGAGTTCTTTCACCTTGTCCATTTTTGCATATATTTGAGATTATGAAAAGTTGACTAGGTGATATGGTTTTGAAATTCAAAAATGGGGTGAATTAAATTTTATCAATGCCTTGGGGTTTTGAGTTAGCTTAAATTATTTTACAAGCATTTAGTGATTTATTATCATTTTTTGCATTTATTCTATTGGAAAAAAATATTGAGGTGATTTGCAAATCACTTTATTCAATGTTATTTATAATGCAAATATTGATGTAATCCAAGGAGGTGGTGGGGCCTCATATTTTGCATTATTTTGTAATGTAAAATGGTTTGATTATGTGATGTTATTATGTATAACTTAATCAAATTATTATTTTTAATGCAAAATGGAGTCTTGTGCTTTTGCAAAAGCACTAAAGGTGTGGGCCAAATGGGTTGAATACATGTGTGGGAAAACATGATGGCTGATAGACATGAGAAATGTGTGGAGGGTTGTATTTGACTATTTTTTGAGGAAAGTGAGCATTTGGAGGAATTTTTGTCATATTTTTAGTGTGACTATGGTCTTGAATTAACCTTGCTTGATGTGGAGGATAGTTTGGAGTGATTTTAGAAGGTTGTTTTTGGCCTTTTCTGCTGCATTCGACCAGATCCTTCTAGATGGAATTGTGTGTGGGATTTGTTTGAGTTTTGATTAAGTAACTTCAATCTTGGTGATTGGAGGGAGTTCTTTCTTTCCAACAGAGTGATAGCTTGATTCTGGGAGTTATCTTTTCAGCAAGAGTAGTATTGTAACTCAGAGATGGACTTGTATACTAGTTGAGTACCTTGAATCAATGACATTAAATAGTTTCCTTCTCATTTCATATTTTACTGTGTGCAGTTAATGGTTGATCAAGTTACTTGTGAAATCTATCTTTCCTTGTAGTTTTGTCTCATTGTTAAGCACTTGTTTAGTAGAAAAATGCATTGTTGCAAGTTATAAGTTGTGCTAGTGAATGTAAGTGTTGTTAGTTGTGAAATTTTTCCTTTTTATATTTCTACTAAAAGCCTCCTTATAAATTACTTATGTGAAAATGCATGTGAAAATGAGTTGTGTGAACCAAGATTTGTCACTTTTTTGAATGTGTGTAGGTTTTTTAAAGGTATTAGTTAGTTTTGGTATATCACCCTTAGTAGTTTCAGTTAATCTTCATTTTCAAGTATCTTTCTACTCTTTCCTCAGAAATAATTAGTGTAGGTGACATCAAAAGGGGAGCCAACCCATAATCTGGAGGTCTACTTTCACAATAGGATACCCACAGCCTAAAAGTAGTCCCATGTTAGTCCAAATTTTCTAAGTTCTTTAACAACTTGGCAAAGGGGTGCAAATTTGGGCCAATAACAGTTTTGGCATACTCGGTGGGACGTGCATTGTTTCTCAGTTCATTTTTATGCATTTTATTACTGTTGTTTGGTGTGTACAACAGTAGTTTCAATCTTTTGGAGGCAATTTTTCAACACACTTGGTGACTCCAAAAGGATAAAAATTGGTTTCAAGCAGACAAAGTGCTAGTGTGTACTTATTTTTAAAAAAAATCAAACCTGGTTTTCTTGCTTTACAAGAATTTTCAATGAATTTCCAGCTTCTATGAATGCTCCAATATTTCTAAATTTCATGGAGACATGTTCTATCACCCTTCATTTCATGAAAATGCTTCTCATATACCCAATTATTAGCCATATCAAAATGAGCATGCAACTATTTTTAGTCCAAGTACCTTTGCTACAGGAGATTACTTATATTCTCCACATGTTTGCCACACACCCACCCCTGCCTAGTTTGCACATCAGCCTTTATATGTCCAACAACAGTCTCAACAAAATCATCATAATGTCAACCAACATGCTTATTCACATGCCCAATCTCAGAGGGTTAACAACATGAGTATCGAAGATATAATTTATGATTTCGAAAGATAGATGTTAGAGATTGAAAGACAACAGGAGGTTGACAAGCATCAGGAGGAGTTGGCTTACCAAATATACATTCAAGAATAGGAGTTGGATGTTCAAAGAAGACGACATGGAAAACACCTTGCAAGAGAGATAGCTGCTAAAGAGGAGCAAATGAAGTTTTTGTCTGCTCATGTACAAAGTAATCAAGCTTACTCAGATTATCAATGCCAACTAAGGTATGAAACCCAGGAAGCCCCCTCCATTCTTAGTTTTAGCTCAACTCCTCTTGTAATGTTGAGTCATCCTGTGAATGAAGAGGTTCCCAATTACAAGTTCCCTAGCTTTAAACAAGAAAAAACTTTTGAGCCCTTTAGTGAGCCTACCAATGAGCCTTCTACTTGTAAGTTTCCAAGTTGGAAAGAGCCATCTACTCTACCTTGTGAGGTTCCAACATATGCTATACAAGCAAAGGAGGGGGCCACAAATGTGAACTTGCCGCATTTAGATATGGAGGAATATAGGCTACAACAACAATAGGTTGAACAGGAGAAGGTTTCTAAATATATATCTTACAATGTCTTAGCTAATGATCCTCTTGCTATTGTCAAAGATGGTTAAAATGTTCCAACATGACAGTAGGGTGATGAAGTGAAAAAGGCTATTACAGAGGACCAACCTTCAACTTGGATTGATGAATTACCTTCTTTTATCAACAAGGATGAAGATTCAAAGCAAAAAGAGGACATCAAGTAGTGTGGTGAGTTGCAGGTTCAAGAATCAAGACAACAACCTAAAGAGGTTGAAAAAGGTGATGTAGGCCACAATTTAATAGCTTCATTTGATGATCTTCCATGTTTTATTGAGCATGATGAGGAGAGCATAAATTTGGTCATAAGTTAGCAACATGAGGTTGAAGGCCTTGAGGTTTTATTTCCTTAAGAGAGTTTCCATGAACTCAATATTAGTCCTCCTACACAAAAATGCAATGAAAGGTGTGAAGAGGATCTGTTTCAAGTTGAAATTGATTTTTTTGCTCATGTCTAGATGTTATGCCAACATATTTGGAGGAATATTATCAAGAACAAAAAGAAAAAGAAGTGGAAGTAACCATGTTCAACCCCTTTTGTATCAATAAATTAGTAGAATCAGACATGGAGCCAAAGGAAGAATATGGTCTTGGTGGGGATAAGCCTATTCTCTCAAGTCAAAAAACTTCCCATGTAGTT
>VDFB02020982.1:99292-116740 GCA_007258455.2 Sequoia sempervirens
AAAAACAAGGGAGACCCATTTTGATCCAAAACAAAATGGGGTGGTTCTGCAAGGCATAACAGGTACATCAACCAATGTACGGATATTCCTCCAAAAAAAGGATATTGGAAAGAGAATTGGAATATTAGTGTGCCTCTTAAACTTCTAAGTTGCTGATTATTCATTAGATCTCCTATTTGATGATCCAAAATATTGAATCTATGGGAGTAGAAAAAAATGATGAATCTAGCTTTGGGAAAAAAGTATATTTGAGGTATGCCATTGAGACAAGAAAAAGGCAATAGAAATCCAATAACAAGGAATGACAAATCCTTTCAAAGAAGCAAGTGTTTTCTAGGAGTTCAACTTTGAGCAGATTGAAAGTTGTGAAAACACTAAGGGGGGAAGGAAGAGAGTGGAATGACTCAGATTAAGTACCCCACCCAACAAAAAATGTAGATATGTTTTCAATTTGGAAGAACTAACGACTTCTTCATAATTCATGATGTCTATTAAGTCATACATTTTATGGCCACAAGAATGAAGTATTAGAGTTATTGGAAGATAGTAAAAAGGTCAAGAATTGTGACCAATGGGAAAGGAATATTATCACTCAATACTTTATATATGTTGATTAAAAGATCAAATGATATTATCATTGATGACTTAAGGAAAGGATAGGTAGATTACTTGATTATGGAAGGGAAGATCATTGCCTATGGGATTGGCAGGGGAGTATCTAGATTACACATGAATTGGAAGAAAGTGTATTTACACTCCTATATACCTTATATGGGGAAATTGGATAACAAAGTTATTTCTATTCATAGATAGTAATACTATATATTATGAAATATATCCATGTCGTGAAGCGACTTGACACTGTAGCTTACTATGCTAAGAGACCTAGGATGATAAGGTTAAGCCGTAGAGATGGATTGAAAGATAAGGTGAGATGTGATGTTATGTTAACCACATCAAAAATCTCTTTATAATGAGAATGATTATTTGATCATACCTTACTCTTGAATGAAACCTTAGGATTGGAATAACCTATTTGGAACGAGAAGTTCATTTGATTTAAGAAAGGAACATTAGGTTAAATTTAACCTATTGAGTTGAGTTATGTACTATACTACTCATTAACACCAATAGTTTGGGAATAACTTGGTTGAGTTGTACATTTGGTCTTGATTGGAACATATAGGGTTAGAGTAACCTATAACATCGAACTAGTCATTGACTAATCAGTCTATCCTAGAATTAGGGTATATCAAAGTTGGGACTCGCCTATATGTGATTAAATGAATCAATGGAACCAACGAGAAACGTTCGTGATTGGTAATTAGGTATCCAATTAGATTTGATATCTTCTAGGCACCAACATGATTAAACAAGGATTAATACTCGAAATTAGTACCAAATCTTATTGGGAAAATTTGATTGAGTTAAAAGATGAATTGAATCTTTGGAAATAATCCAAGGATGAGAGAAATCGAAATTGTGGATGTCCTAAGATAAAGGAGATTTATTTTCACAAAACTGCTAACCATTAATACTTGGAATTAAAGATGGTGTGAGATTGTAAAATGGGTTTTCACTTAGTCAAAGAATAGACTAATATTGGATATAAAAGAACCTAGGTACCCAAAATTTTGGAAGATTTAGGAATGAAACGAGGGAATTAATGTTAGAGTTAGGATATTGGATCGACAAAGTGAATTGTCGAATGAGAAACCACTATGACTTGGGAAAAGATAGAGTAAGAGGATGCACAAAATGTGGTAAGACAATGTGTAGTATGCTAGGAAATGAAGACTAGATGTCATCATCAGTAGGACATGTATACTCTCTTGAGATTCCAAAGGGAGAGTGAAAGAATGCAAGAAAAATCAACCTATCTATGTCAGCGAAACTGACATAATGTTTTAGTGGAAAGACTCACCAAAGTAACCAACACTATTTGGAAACCTGACCTATGGGATTTTGGTCCTAAATAATATATTGTGGGAAGTAGTTGCATAGTATTCCTAAGAAGGTTATCTTAGTTATGAACGAGCAAATAATGATATGGTTGTGTAAACCATGATCATACTATGAAAGATTCAATTGAACGAATGTGCAATATATTATTATAGCCAATGGGAAAAAATGGTAAATCAAATCTTGAATAATTTATAAACTTCTAACATTGAGGTTTGGACAATTGCATGGAAAGGAAGGTTGGAAATTTTTTTAGGTTGAAATAGGCTTAGAAATAGTGTTAACCATAGACTTGATAGACTGTCAAAAAAGAGTAATAGATCGAAGAGATTGATGAAACTTTGTCAATACAAAGCTTAAGTATGAAGCATTATCAAAATTTGAGAGGTCTCCAAGAGTAATGATATGCTCAAAATGGACAAGTAATCAAGAACACTACTTTATGGAAAATGATGTGTAAGTGACGGATGAACTCGATTTCTGAGTTGTTTAAAAGTGTAAATACCAAAGGGGAAGGATGGGACCCATGGTGTAGTGTAAAATGCACTGTCATTCCTTTTATATTGGGATTATACCAAGGATAAATTCATGGGCCAATGATTTTTGATCACTATGTCTTAGGGTTATGTATAGTTACTATTGTACCTAGGATATACATACGAGGTAATAGGATAATATAATGAAGTTCTTTGGGATAGTAAGTATGTGTGAGGCATACAAGTTTTACCTATTCGATAGTGAGGGAAATTGATGCTAGGTCTAGGAAGGACAAGGTTGTGTTGGCACCTTCAAAATTTTCAAATTTTGAGTGCCCATGTTGAAAATTTGATCTGCAAACTAAAAAGTGCCCCTTAAAAAATCTACCTCGGTGACCTACTTTGGAGGGTAATAATTCAAAGCTAGTTGATTTTCATGTCAAATCCTTTTGTGAGCATATTCATTTGACATATGTGAACATGTATGTTAAATTTTAGGCTCCCAAGATGAGTTTTGTTGGGTCATTTAATTGCTTCCTGACTGTGACTGGGTCAAAATTGATGTTTTAGAAAGTTTTAAATTTTGCAATTCAAAGGGCAACCCATTTCTCATTTTACTCCAAAACATCTCCAGCTCTATTTAAAAAAAAAATAGAGGTCATCTGATACATTATTTTAATGCATTTTAGTCACAGCAAAGGCATCTGGCAGACTAGTTTACAAAGAAGGTCCTAGAAATTTTGTGACAATGCAAGTTTTGAAGAAATGGGTTTTCTCTAAATAATTGATTAGGATCGCTACCAAAAAATCATGGTTTCAAGTGTTCCCATCTATGAGCAACAAATTTTCATCATTTTCCTAGCAAGAAAATTGATTTTTCCTCTTTGCAATTTGCAAAATTTGCAAAATTTAAGGCGTTTTCAATGTTTTAAATGTTGGGGGGGGACTTGAAATGCATTTATAAAGGTTTTAAGGTGAAATTGAAGTTGAAAATTTTCACCAGTTGCCTTTACTCACTAGCCCAAGAGGTCTTGAGAGAGGCGCGGGCTGACAGGGAGGCCATTTTATGGCATTTTTGAGGCTGCCAAAAGATTGTTTGAGGGCTGAATAAGTGTCCTATCCCTATTTGAACACTTAGGGAAGGTTTTGGAGCATTCAAATTGAAGAAATTGGCTGATATGATGCTCTAAAATGCTCAGAAATTGTTTTACACATCCAACTGCAACAAAAAACAACTTGCACAATTGTAAATCAATTTGCAACAATTTCTCACACCTTGGGAATGATTTAAATGATATTTGAAACATTTTCAAAGTGCCATTCACCATAAAAATGACCCAACATTTGATTTCATGATTTGCAGCAACTTTCATAATGCAAAGATCACTCAAATTTGGAGCTTGAAGAAAAATACACATTGAATGATGGCGCCACTGTTTAAGCTGAAGGAGGTCCGTTTGATGTTGCAAAAGAGACTTTACACAAGTATAAATGACTGCTACCGGAAACATTAATTTTCAATGCCAATGTAAAGCTAAGAACAGGTCTAGCCCGCTAGCTCGTGAGAGGAAGAGATGATGTCAGCACAGAGGCATGGGGAAGTGGGGAGGAGAAGGTTTGCCCGCTAGCTCGTGGGTCTCCATGGTATCGTGACAAGCAAGCAGCGGGGAGGCGGGGAGTGGCCATGGTGGGCCCAAAATATATATTTTTAAATTTTTTAAACTTTTGACTATTGCCCATGTTTTAATATTTAAAAAGCTTTCATTTAACTATTTGAAAGCAAGTTTTTAAATGTGAATTTAAAAAGTATAAAACATGAGTAAGGTAATATTTTGCCTGATATAGTTATTTTTTCACCATTTAAATGATGTAAAAAGTGAGTGGTCAAGGGGAAAATATTTTAATGAAATTGTTACCTGATTTTTGCTTCAAGCTAAATCAGGTAACTTACTGTTGTGTTTGCATTTAAAAATCAAAAGATAAACCATTTTTTGCTAAATTTCATTAATGTGCATAAAGGAGATTGTCAAAACAGATTGCATTATTCCAGTGTTGCAATTACATACAAATAAGGAGAACCAACATGTATTGCAAATGCAATCCTTATTGATGATCATAAGCGTATAATGTCCCTCACAAGCCAAGGGACTGGCTATTCTAATGCTTATAAAGAAAAAAATTTAGGCCTATAGATAAACAAAAAGGAAATTGCACATAAATGAAAAGGGACCTGTCATTGCCTGGTGGAATGATGAATCCTGTTGGCTTGGTCCCGCATCATCTCGGTCTTCCTCGCTTGCCTGCTTCCACTTGATGCTCTCCTCACTGCTCCTAGGTTTCCTGCATATGAAAAAAGAGTGTCGTGAGAGCAATGAAAGGTCACTGATCAAAATATGTGCAAAACATCCATAAACGTGTAATCAGATGTCCATAAGCATTAAAATAGACAACATACCATAAGTGTATAGGAAAACAAGAAAAGAGTGATCAAACACACCTATGATATGATTTGTTTATCTGACTGGTTTGTTCCTTGTGTAGATTTAGGACAAGTCTTGTTACTGTTTTGATTCAACTAATTACAACATGTGGAGTAAAATGTGGCTCCCACAAGGGTTGAGCCTAGCATGCTGCTCTCTTGTGTTTCAGGAGGAATAGGAAATTGAACAACTCGATCAAATTGATAATCAAGTTCAATTATTGATGCATTAAATCAATATGCAATCACACCAGTTGATCAACTTTCATTATCACATTCAAAATATGCAACAAGTAATGTGAACTATTAAGAGAGTTAACCTTAATCTTTTCACAATGAATCAATCAATAGACTGCCATCATGTCAAAATGAAGGTGTATTTTGTTGGATATGTCTTTCAATCTTCTTAAGTGGATCCAAGATCCATTTTATTAAAGAAGTAAATGATTTCTATGATGCATCAAGTTCAATTAAAGATGCATCAAGTTGATTATGCATCCATTAAATAATGAAGGAACTGTCAAGTCATGTTTGAAACCATCATGAGTTATTTGGAACAACAAGAAGGAACAAAGATAATCATGCACTGTTGCACAAAAGACACAGTCCAATTCATCTCACAACAACCCTATTGAACAAGCACACATCACCTAGGATGGTGAGCTTTCAGGTTACCGCCACCATAAATGACACATGTCTACTCAATAGGATTAAAGCAAAAGGAATGATAGAGTACTGATATTCATTAAGCAATCATGAAACATAGAGATGTAACTCACTTTTGAAGCCATGGTCATAATGCCAAGTGAATATGATAATAGCATTTATGAGTCTACAAGGGGCAGTCCTAAGGGAATGAACACAACAACAACAATGAATATAGTCATGATCTCATACATATGGACAACAACCATGAATGCATGGTACATGATAGCATGGGAAACCAATATCAAGATCATAGTTATAAAAGATGGCAGAGATAGGGCTAAATATCTTTGAAAATGTTAACTAAAATGCTAAATTCCCTAAATGTTAATGAGAGTGATAGTCAAATATTGTAAAAAACAAAGTTTATATCCCATTCTATACAAAGAACTATGGTATGAAGCATAAGTGAATGATAGTGCGTAACTGTCATGGATGATAGAACATTTGCTCAATGGGATCATTGATGACAAGCCATGTATGGAAGACACCATTCTCCTAGTGTAGGTTCTCAAAGCATTATAGTTGACATTGAACAGTGGATGGGTACATGATGATATTCCTACAAAAAGGAAAGCATGGACAGTCCCCATGGTAGCATAAGAATGACAAATGGATGCTAGACTTTTAGGTTTTAAGTGAACTCAATGTTCCTGATCACAAGATGAGTTCCACTGGTAGCTCTTCATTAGAAGATTTAGCATTCAAAATGAACAAGTATAGTATGGAAAGTTTGACATCATGAATATGAAAAGTGTGGTTGTCATAATAGTTGCTTAAAGATGCTATGAAATGAAAGAGCTAGACTGTCAAATGAAAGATAGAATCATTTCTATTAACATATAACATTGTCACATGTGATATTTAGAAATCAACAACAAAGAAGGTAAATGAGGTCTTTGTAGTGCAAACGACTGATTGAGAAAACAAGATACAAAGAATGCATATAACTCAGAAGTTGACAGTAACAAATTTTCTTCAACATAATAGCCATGGACAATCTTACATACATATAGGCATACATACAATATACATGCATTGATACATACAGGCATACATACATACATACATACAAGCATGCATACATACATACATACATACATGACATACAAGCATACATGTACATACAAACATAAAAGTATATCAACATACATTCAATAGAGTAGCATTTAACATAAAGCAAGACATAACACGAGCATGTTTTACCATGCTTGTGTTATGTGTTGCTAGACATGTTCCCCATAAACACAAAAAACCATGTCAAAATAAGATATAACATGAGCGCATTATAATGCACTTGCATTATATCTTGCTTTGGGAATCCTGAAGCCTTGGGATTGGTATTTTCCTTGGAATACCAACTTAAAGGCTTGGAGGGCATTCCCAACGACCAGACATGTGTTTTTGTAAATTCTACAATATTTCACATAATTGGGTTCGTGCTCACCATCAGGATTGCATGTGGTTCAATATCGAACAAATTGAATGTTAGGTTCTCTCTTAGCTATCCAACGATGTAATTTTTTTCACTTTCTGACAATGTTATGTTAAACCTTTCATCCATAATTTTTTTGTTTGTGTCTCTTTTTGGAAAAAAATTAGTGTTTGGTGTTTTTTTTTGTTATACATTAACCATTCAATGAAATTTCAAATAAATTACATTTTTAGAAACTAGACTCCATTCTACAATTTTTTTTTTTAAATTCAATTAGTTTCCAAAATTTGTAGGGGTAGCACGACCAAAATTATGTTATTTAGGAAGTTCCCACTTAAAAAATTAGTAAAAAATCAAATATTCATTAAAAAATTATCAGAAAAATTGTGCATCACCTACATACTATTAACTAACTTCTGACCGTACGCAATTTTAAAAATACTACAAAAAAGTTCACTGTGCTAGGGCCATACAAGAGTTGCTATGTTATGTTTCTCTAACAAAAACAACACCAATTTGTGTACGTCCCTCTTTTGAACCCATTAATCTCAACCATTTTCAAAATAAATTAGTAGTTTCGAAAGTAGACTTAGAGCACTTTGATCCTTGTTTCTGTTCCATCTCAAAAATTTGAGTGTAACTATCATCAATTTCATGTCCAAGGCCAGTATTTTCTAATTTTAGAAAAAAAGTGGCCACTTAAGCCCCCTTTTTGGGAACCATCTTTTTGCACTTACCCATATATAAGTTAATTATTTAAGTTAGAATTATTCTCTAAGTGAATCAAAGGTGCATAGTAGAGATCCATAATCGCTTCTTAAAAGCATTGGTTCTTTGACATATTTGATATCTTAATATATAAGATTGAAGGCAAAATTTAGAGTAACTATATAAGGGGACATTGCAATCTTCTTTATTTGTTTTATTTTATCACATAAAAAAATAAATAAGAGTAGTGAAATGTCATAGGTGTAAATTGGGTGTGCACATGTTAAAAACAAAATTGAACTATCCTAAGAGTCTTTTATCCAATGGTTTCTTTAGATCAACATAGGAATGCAAATAAAGTTGGAGTTTTGGAGTGAAAATAATAGAAATGATCCAATTAAGATCAATGTGAAATATTTAAGGGGTTGGGGCCCTAGCTTGGTTGGCTAAATCTTTCTTGTTGCAAAAGGTTGGTCACGAGGTCTAGTCTCCTCCCACCCCCGTGGTACCGGAGGGCATGTCGCGCTAGCGCCACCGGTCATGTTAAAAAGTTTACTAGGCGCATTGCAGTTTATAGGGGGTCATGCTACCCAATTCTTGCAGTCTAATAAATAAAAAATAAAAAAAATGTGCAATATTTAAGAAATATAAAAAGAAAAACAAGGGAAAAGTTCATAAGAAATTGGAATAAGTTTCTTGTGGTTGATGTGAAATGTGTAAAGCACTGAATAAAAATGATATTTATAACTAAAAAATATAATATTGATCATGTGCCAACCCATGGTGTGGTTGAAAAATCATGTTTAAACAAGAAATAAAAGGAATCATTCATCAAGAATGACCCATATATGGTTGATGTGCAAATCCTTACAAAAAAAAATTCCTTGAGGTAAGTTCTTACTTGTCTCATGTTCCATACTTTTTCTTTGAAATTTCAAATAGGAGATCACCCACTTCCTCTATATATTTTATCTTCTTCCTTACGTATAATTGGATTGAAAATATTCAATTAAGTTTTGAGAAACCATCTTTCTTGTGTTCTTAAGGCCAAGCTTGTGTGCTATATTTGTGCTTCATGACCATGGATTCCATCTCTCAATCTAGTGGGGTGTGCCTCAAGGTGCCACATTTGTGGGTGGTAGGTAATTCATCTCTATTGGTTTGTGTATTGGAATAATGGAAACACATTTTAGAGGTTGTGTTTGGATCTCATTTCATCTTCTATTTGTTGTATTTTGATAAGTTGTAGCTTGTGAATATTTATGAAGGTTTATGAAAGTTGTATTTATACATGCTAGAATCACCATTGTAAATGATTGCCATCCATCCATGTTTGGGATACGGGTACTACAATGTAATCTTGTAATGTATGATTACCAATTGAGTTAAAATTACGTCTAAAATTAGAATGAAATATCATTTTGTGTATAGCCTTGATTTACAACACCTAGGATTAAATATGCACTCATGATGAATAAATACATGCATAAAATATTTCATGATTTATTTTTGATGTCATGCATATGTTGAATTTAATATTAATATGTATATTTTTTCTTAGCTCTATACAATTGGGAGATGTAATTGATTATATGCTTCCATTTTTACATCTTGAGTAAATGAATTCTTGCTTGTGAATATTAGCATTTTTGGTGAAATTGAATAGTGATATTTTTAAAAATTTAATCATGGAACATTGTATTTTAAAAATATTAAAATTCAATGTTTTAAAATTTTCATTAAAAACACTTAAATCTAGAAAGACATGAGTTGTTTAGTGGGATTTTGCTTTAGGCTTGCATTGGCTAGGCCATGCCGTTATTTTAGTCTTCTAAATTTTGATGAGTATTGGGTCTTATTACTAGCTACCAATTTAGTTATACATAATTTTATGGATCTTTATTCCATCTTCAAAGCCAAATTTAGGGTCTCCCAATCTCTTGCTAATTAAAATAAGCCTTGTTCCAAAATTGCTTGATTTTTTAGGGACAATTCTAAGATAGCTAGGGGTAATTTTAAATAGTATTAGAGTCAATTTTAACTAGTTATAGAAGAATTTTTTCTCAATAAGAGTGATCCTAAAATAGGGATATTTATTAATATTTTTTGAACTATTTTTTTAAGGAAAATTGAACCTTATGACCTACTTTTTCCTTCCTGTCAACTTGTTTTGATGTGTTTGTATATTCTTGTGTTCCTTTCATTAAATTTATGTTGTACTTGTGCTCATAAGTGTGTTTGGTTAGTTTCTAGTGTGACCTAGGTGTATTGTTATATCTCCCTTTCTGAACAACAACTCATGGCATGTTTTAGTGAATGTTTTGAAATGGTACATTTGTTCTTTTGGATGTTTACACATATATTATTGTAGGCTTGGGTGGTAGAGGGATGAGATTATTTTATGCTTTTCTCCTTCCTATTTTTCCAAAGGTGGTATCAAGTATGATATTTGTGGTCTCTATTATCAATTGAGAGGAGACTTTATATTCTTTGTTCTTCATCATATTTGTGTTATCTCATGATGATTGTGTATGTTTTTTGATTGTGCTATTCTATTTTGGTGTTCATAGACCTTGTACAAGCATGCATATGGTAGTGTCACCATGTGTTTTGGGTGTGATGTCATTTTATTTGGTTGCCTCATAATGTGCAAGCATTGTAACATGCATATATTTGCAATTGTAACTTAAATTTTTTGTTCAATAATATCTGTGTCAGACCAGGTGGTTTGCTTCTGGTCATTCATTCTCAAGAATCAAATGGGTTCGGCTGAACCCAATGGTTCGACCAATGGTTCGGTCGAACCATAGGGTTCAGCCGAACCAATGAATGCCCCAATAAAAAAAATATTGAAGTGGGTTTGGCCGAACCTGGGTTCGACTGAACCCCTTCAATATGACTAAAACAAAAAAAATGTTTCATTTTCACACTTTTACTATGTTTTTTACCAGCCACTGTCTCCCTGGTGCGTGCGACGAACATAATCCATGGCGGCGACCAAACAAAGTTTCTCTCACCGGCGAAAGCAAATTTCGGTTCCTCTCTTCAAAGTTCATCATTCCAATTCGCATATTGACCACTATTGAGCACGAGGTATTTAAAATTTGATTTTTTTAGAGTTCAAATGCATGTATTTGTTTAATTTCAAAACCCTATATGCAAATTTTTTTAAATTTGTTGAATTCAAATTGCACTTGTTTGAAAGTTTTTAAAGCATTTTCAATATAGTATTTTGCTTCCCCGTTTTGCATAATCCAAGGGTTTGAGTAAGGAAAAATGAGTTTCCTCCCAAAGTTAGTGCAAAAAAACATTATAATGGCTCTCAACATAGTCTAAAAAATGGAGATAAATAAATTCCTAAAGACTAGAAGTGTAGAGGTCAAGGTCACAAAATAATTTTAAAACTACAAATTTAGGGTCAAACTTGTAGATGAAAATGTAAATTTCATACATGTAGGAGTGAACCATGAAAGTCATAGCTTGGTTTGTTAAGGTGTCATAATATTAAATCTTATAAAAAATCAAGAATCATATCATTGATTATGTACATTACAATAAAATATCTCCATATAACAAATGAAGCTAAAAACCCTAACCCTCTTTGTCAATTCTATAGTGTGCTTGCTACATGAGTAATTTTTCTTATGAAAACCATGTTTAGGAATGAAAATATCAAATCCCTTATGCTTCTAAACTAAAGTTTGCAATGCTTATGGTTCTTTTTGCCTTATAGATTCTTGAATCATTTTATAATATAAAACCTACATATAACCTACTTTGGCTCTAATAATTGTAAACCCTTTGAATTCTAATTGTTGCATCTTGTCTTGATTTTCCCACCATTGTTATTCCTTTTGAAATTTTTAAAAATTAGGCAAAGAATCCTTGCACTTATATAGAGAATCCTTATGTATGTTCTTAAAATTATTTAAGGTTAAATGACTTAATCTAAAATAAAGGCATATCTGGGATCTCTTGCAATTGTAACCTTACTAGTGTTCAAACATATTTGATACCTTGATGGCATGACATAGATGATGTTGCTTGATGTGCTTTATCCATGGATACCCAAATAAAATATAGAGATACATCTAAAGAAGAAAAGAATATGACATAGAATAAGAACTTCCCTCATCTTTTAGACCAAAAATTAAGGTAAAATAATGTATCCTATAGTTTCAATCAACATATCATTAGTCAATTTTAAATAAACCCTCAAATATGCATATGCTTGTTGATAAAATGATGATAAAACAAAATTATTCAATGCA
This sequence comes from Sequoia sempervirens, assembly GCA_007258455.2. Classification (NCBI taxonomy): domain Eukaryota; kingdom Viridiplantae; phylum Streptophyta; class Pinopsida; order Cupressales; family Cupressaceae; genus Sequoia; species Sequoia sempervirens. The sequence goes on from VDFB02020982.1 coordinate 111,329, forward strand.
TACATTTTATTGGTGAAGTAAGATCAATAAACACACCCTTACATGGTTCATGATCCAGACAAAACCAAATGACCATTATAATTGTTTGATATCTCACAATGTGAAAAAGGTGTCAAAAAAATTAACATACCTAAACCGTAAATTGACTTTTCATAAAGTGGGTGGGTAGCTTAGTGGTGGAGATTTGCATCCTAACTAGTTCATGGAAATTTCAACATGGTATTAGAGCCAAGCTAGGTGCATTTGACACCTATGTTGTGGCTCAAGGGAGTGTGTCGGAGAAATGATACACACCTAAGCCATAAAAGGACTCATCACAATGTGAGCCATTAGCTCAATAGTAGAGCATCCTAACACCAAAGGGGAGGTCCTAAGTTTGAATATTGGTTAGTCCATAGAAATTTCTATAAAAGTCAATCACTAGTACATAAGAAGAAGAATAAGTACCCTTATAATTTTTATTAATACCAACAAATTATCATTCCTCAAATACATAGGTGAATCAATGATTTCAAGCTCGTCAACATGTATATGTACCTCAATCTCATGACCCTCATATAAAACCATTTTATTAGATTTATTTAGTGTAAAATATTTAAATTTTCATTAGGAGGAACAATTGAAGGATTGATCCCAATATTAACCCCCTCAACCCTAATTTTTTTTTTTATCAAATCAAATCCTTAATCAATTATTCCTTAATCCCATAAATTATTTGAGTATAATTACGATTTAACTCCTGAATTTAATAACAAAATTCTTTCTCATTATATCTTTTTGAATAACAGCTTTAGATTTATCTAATGGCTAATAGGAGGAAGTGTAATCAGCCACCCCGGCACTAAGTAGGTTTGAAGCACATTTACAAAGGGGAAAAGTTGGGCTTTAGAGTCGTAATTATATTAGAAACATTTATAATATATAGTTTGTACAATGGTCATTTCCATTATTTTTTACTATCCTTTTGGAAATAATTTTTCTTTTCAAATTTACAAGGGTAGGATGATGTAGATGAAGCATTAGAAGATCCATAATTAAGTTTGGTAGCCTCTAACAACTTTAGTTCTTAACATTCATCTCACTTGCACATGCAAATGTTAAGAATGTATATACTTTGTAGATCCTTGTTTACAGTCAAAAAATCTAAAATAATAAGCTTCAATCTAACATTCCCAATATTTACATTGGCCAATTTCAATATTAAAAAATAGACCCAAATGGAAGATAATACTATTAAATTTCATGGGAAGAACTTGTAATAACTTATCATCATACACAAAATCCGATATATGTAGCACTAAAGAGGAGCCTTGGATGTGTCATGGGATCTCCTTTAACATTGTGCATCTCAAATCTAGGATCAAAAAATCCAACAAAAAATGGATATGTAAAATTTTCAATAGAAATTGAATTGTGTTTGATTTTTATATGTATGTCTTTTTTTGTTTCCATTAGGTAAGGAATCAACATTAATTTTCATCTCAACAGCTGAAACATTAATGTCAAGGTAGATAGAGGCACACTAGGATTAAGGACATGGATGAAAGTGGCAAGATGAGAAATGGAAGGTGGTGTATAAATTTGTAGTAGTGACATAATAAATGAGTGTGGAGTGGCAAATGCTTGCGTAGGGAATATCAGTGAGGGAACATGGGAAGTGTAAAACAAAACTAGTAGGAGAGCTACTGTGGAGACAAGAGAACTATGTGCATCATAATGGTAAGCGAGATGAGATCTAGGAAAAAGGAGAGGGTAAATTTGGGAGATTTGGTGGAAGGAGAAATAAATTGCATAAGGTAGATAGGAGTAAAACAATAGGAGGAATACACTTGAAGAAGAAGCTTGGGATGGAGGAAAATGGCACATCCTCGAGAGTTGTTGAGCTTATCCTTTACCTATTCAACTTTAAGTGGCACCTTTCCACGCAAACTATTAATCAACACACATTATATAGAGGAGATCCAATCATTGTACTAGGATTAATATTACTAGCCAAATTTGCAAGATCCAAAGAAAGGTTGTGTGCATCGAAGCTATATCTTGATTACCATTTTCTCAACAAGGGCCTCATGGTCAAATGATTCTTCTCCATTATGATAAATTTAGTATCATGCATATTCCCAATCATACCAATTTTAGCTTGATTCACAACCATGGTGGGATTGAACTATGACTTCTTATAGTTAGGAAAAGAGGATGATTTTGGTATTAGAAGGAAATAAGGATCGAACAATGTTTAGATTTGATTAAGAAATTGGACAATGAGAAAGCACTTAAATATAAAAACTAAATAAGATTCAAGAAAACCTTTAAACTACTTGGGTATCAAAGAATGATTTACATAATAAAAAGTTGAAAATCTACAAATAGAAATACCAAGTTACAAAAACAAGAATAATCGTTATGGTAATAGAAAGAGAAAATGCTTCCTCTTAAAAAACATAACATTAAGTACCAAAACATGATTCAAGTACCAACACATTCAAGTACCAAAACATTAAGTATGATGATTGGGATGAGAGGATCAACTTGGGGAGGATTATTATAGCATCATTAGTTGGAACTTTTTAATTTCATCTCTTTGTATTCCGTGTTGTTTTTAATATTTTTAATTAGAGTGCAGATGATGTTAATATACATTTAATGATGCATTTTGAAATTTATTTAGTAAAGGTCTCATTTTGTACATCTTTAGTATTAATTGTATAAAAATTTGGAATATTTTGGTTAATACATCTTATTGGAAAACCATTCATTGAAAAATTTTGAAGCCCACAACTGAATGGTTTGTGATGACCTCTTGCCTTCAAAAATTTCTATTATGCTCATCAATTTCAAACCATTTTGGGGTTCTTGAATGTTTTTAAATTTTAACAAACTCATTACAAAAGATGGATTTTGAATTTCTTTTTCTTTTTCACATTTAGGTTCTCTCTTCTTATGTAATTTGGAGACACATTGAATTTCATTGGTTCATGTGAGATATTTATAACAAGTATGCAATAAAGTCAAACTTTATTAGATTTGATTCAAGTAATATGACACATTTATTTTGCTTTCCAATCTATAACTTTTTGATGTTCTCAAGGCTATATAATTGAAGTTCATTTATGTTAACAACTATTAGATTAAATATTTTTATCCCCAATTATTTTCAAATGATTTTATACTTTAATCTTTGTATTCTTATTCTTTCTTTCATCGTTTCATTTAAAATTTGAACCATTTAAAGGATGTATATTTATAGATTATAGTTGTCTTCCAATTCTTTTAAATCAAGTTAATAGTATGAAAATATTATTTATTGATGAGTAGATGAATTAAATTACAAGTTCTATTTTAGATTTATTCTTTTCATCTAGATACCATTATTTACCAAAATACTTGTTTTAGGTGTACTGTATATATATATATATAACATGGAAAATGTAAGATCATGTTCACATTGCTAGAATCTTTGTTTGCAAATACTAGTAGCCAGTTAAAAATTTGAGAGATTCATTAGCACAGGGTGCAAACCCGAGGATATATAGTGAACCATGCATGTTAATATTGCATAGTCTAGAAAAACTAAAAGATGAACTTGAGAGGACTAGTGCATATTCCCCAGATAGAGTGACTGCTATTCTTTCCCGCATGTGGGAAGAAGTACATGGTGACGTTCCCCTTAAACAAATATAAGATAGTGTCACCAAAGAAATGATAAAAGCCACTTGTTTTCCATTTTATCAAAATGTGCATAAGGTTAGGGGATGCAGTCCTAGATGTGTTGATCATGCTATAGCACTCATTGATCTACCCATGATTTTAGCAGCACATAGGTATATACCCAAACAATGACTAGATTCCATTGTATTTTGTTTAGCAGTTGTATGTTGAGGTCCATTTGGGCCTCAAAGTTAACTACCTGGACATTCCACCATATGTTGGTCAGGGGCGTGGTAGGATTGCTGATAGGCCCACCTATCGTTGAGCAGATAGACCACCCCCAATGTTTAGGGTATTGGTTGGTGATAGGTCTCCTGCTCTCACCCCAGCTCTAGCCCCCATAGCAGATGAGGTTGTTGTTGCTTCCCAAAAGGAAGCAATTGATACTGTAGGTGACATTGCGGCTACCACCACTAGGATATCTGATGATTGTGTAGGTCAGTATTTGATATCTAGACATTCCCGATCCACACCATTTTCAGCACAGTGGACCACCATGGATCCTCTTACAATGACCGACATCCCTACTCCTACATAGATTGATGCACTTACAAGAGATATGTCACGCATGACTCTACATTGTTTGGCCGAGGACCTGTTAGAGGCATATGCCCACATTGCATCAGACAATGGGATCGGTATAGAGCATGTTAGAGATCATTTGAGACATAGAGGTCATTCAGTTCCAGGATCCCATCACTCTTAGTCAAGCACTAGTGTGCATCAGAATCCACCTACAGTTCATACGGTAGTTGCACAGACTATGGGTTTTACTGATATGTTGATTGGTTCTGGTTCATCATCACCGGTGCCATCTCACCTTCATAGTCCTCTACATTCATCATTTTTGGCATGACATGGGATAGATCGGATGGATGCAGATATTGATTCGTCGCTTGATCGTTTGGTCCATATGGTGGAGGTGAATGTTTCAGAGGACTTAGGTCATCTGATATCAGATGATGTGCATGTATGTGTGCATGTGCATGTTTCAATTCTTTTTTCATTATTTTTTAAATTTCTTTTTAACTAGATATTCATTTAAGTTGATATATGTGTGTGTATATATATTGTTATAGGTGGACATACCTCATATCACTCCCTAGCCTTGGTCCAGATCATTGTGCATGATCGGTGTGACTCTGTGGATGAATCTGCTATCAGTGGACATGTACACCATAAAATATATATTTATGTATGCATAGATAAATACAAGTTGTAGATTGATATTTAAAAATACAAGTTCATTTAAAAATAACTTTCATAAAATTTATTTAATAAAAATTATATGTATTTAACACATCTTGTACACAATTTTATTTGCAGGGCTCAGCACATCCATCAGAGCAGGACCGTTCTCATTTAGATGGCCATTCGTCTAGGAGTAGACATTCTTATTAGGCCATGCATTCTAGATTTATGATCTTTATCACATGTGTATTTGATGATATGATGATCTTTAAAATAGTATTTGATATTTGATGATCTTTAACTTACACTTGCTTATATGATATACATACATTTGCTTATTTTTTGATCTTTAGTATTCGACATTAGATGATCTTTAATTTACATTTTGCTTTTATCATATATGTACATATATTTTCTTATATGATATATACATACATTTGCCTCTTTGCTTATAATATGTGTTATGTTTATATGTATTGAATTCTTTTACATATATGTACATGTGTTTGCTTA
>VDFB02020983.1:0-90229 GCA_007258455.2 Sequoia sempervirens
TAATATATCCGCACAAAAAGATGGATTTGATCATTATCATGAGCTACAAAAGATTATGCCTTATTTGTTTATGGAATCAAAAAGTTTAAATTTCAAACACAGTTTCCAGAGTTAAATTAGTTTTCCAGACGTGGGTAGATAACAACAGAATTGTTTTAGGGTGAAATAAAACAAAAAAAAAAAATGATCCGGTCGTGTATAGATTCCTAAAAAATATAACTTGCTGAAACCATGGAAAATGACTTGCCTCAAGATTTTGTGTAAATTGTGTGCTGTCAACGAAGCCGGTGAGAGAAAATGAACAGAATTTGTAGGAATATTTTTCGAAACCCTGTCACAACAGACTTTCTTTCAAATGAGACGAACCAAAACCAAACTCCCTGATGTTGCTGCTTCAATCTATTAACACTAAACGAAAAGTGGATCTACAAAAATCTAGGTTTTAGGGCTACCAAAATCTGGAAGTCTGCCGTACGATTTTTTTGCACAAATAATAAATGCAAGACAAAATTTGTTTCAGGTAACCTCAAGATGGTTGGACGGCAGCAAAAACCTGTTTATTTTTTGCCACTGGAATAGATAACCTTATCACTTACCTGCCATTTTCCAACAGTTGGCTAGATAGTGCCCCTCTCATTTTCTATTTCTAAAATTTTGAGATGTACACCATTGATAAACCCTTAACCCAAAACGGTTAAGAAGCTCTTTGTGCTAGTCCGGAACCAAAAAGCAAGAACACTAAACTAGTCATAAGCATATCTGAATGCTACGTTTTTAAATTTGATCGTACTTCATTCGTTGAGTATCTAATTGCTTCTAGAAACTCCAAAATATTGAACATACCATCTGAGAGAGACAAAACCATATCACTATCAATAACAGTGGGTACCCTGTGGGCAACCGATACCACTGTGCAGCTCTGAAATTCCCGTCTAATAACTTTTTGAAGGATGGAATCCGTTGTAGAGTCAATAGAGGTAGTTGCCTCATCCAGAACCAGAATCCGGTTGCGCTTCAGGAGAACACGACCCAAACACAGAGCTGCCTTTGTCCCGCACTCCAGTTTTCTCCTTCCTGACTCACTACGTTTATGGATGAACACCGAGGCCATTAGGAGGCATTTATGGCACTGCATTGGCAAGAAAATCTGATATGATTTTACAATTGTTAGATTTGGTGGAAGATTGCATCAGAAAATCTGATATGATTTCAAAGATTGCATATTAAATATCAAATCTCCGGTGAAAAAAATTGGCAACTGAAAATCAAAACTACTTCGTAGTTTGCAGGCGTGAGAGACCTGTTTCAGGCGTGATACAGGGTTTCAGGCATATTATGCATTGGATGATCCCAGAGGTAAAGCCTATCAGCTAACTAATTAGGAAGAGTAGAGGCGAGCAAGAAACTGCTGCAAGTTGAAAGTGATGATTAGTTTTCAGCAATGGGACGAACTAAATTAACTGATGCAAGTTGAAAGTGATGATTAGCTTTCAATCATGGGATGAATAAAATTAAATCTCCCTTCAGCTGTTGCTCAATCAAATCACAATAAATGAAAAGAATGTTGCTCGAGACAAGATGCTTCCAAGCAACAGATATTAATCGCCACCTAAATCATGGAGAAATGTCAGACGCCTCATAAAGCAATAAATAGTTGCTCTTGAATACTTCTTCCTGTGCTGCCTAAGCACCCAAGGAAGTGGTTTACCGGTAGTGAAATTGTTTGCAGGTCGTGTGAGACAGGGTTTCCGATGGGCTGTGGACTGGCAAGTCCACAATAAAAGCCTATCGGCTAATAATGATCATACCATACTAATTTGTGTTTACCTTTATGAGAATGTTTGTAAAGGATCCCTAGCAATATAAAATAATGATCTATATTTATTTTTATAACAATTATTAGAATTCTGGTCTTATTTAGTTTTATTATACTTTAATTATTATAGTGTAATAATTAATATCAGATTTAATATTTATTTTGCAAATATTTATATTCTTTATTTTCGATATTTATATATTTTTTAGTTTTGACAATTATAATTATCTTGTGATAAATAATATTGAATTGCTAATATTTCTTTTTACATTCTTAATATGTATTTTGTTATTTTCTGTATTTGTATTTTAAAGAGTTCCAATTTCGGGGACATGACAGTCCTCCCCACCCGAGATTGCTTGCCCTCAAGCAATCACAATTTCACTTCAATAGTTTAACTCAAGAAGCATTTTGACAAGCAAAATTTGAACTAATCATTTTAAAGAGTTCCAGTTTTGGGGACATGACAGAGAGGGCATTTGCTACCAAATTTTCTTTACCTTTCTTGTAGAAAATCACACAATCATATCCCTACATTTTTTTCTCCCATAATGATGATCTATTTCGATTTGGAACTCGCAGCCCAAGAGGTAAAGATGCCATCGTTGGACAGCATGGAGGATAGCTAGCAATTCTTTTTCATGGGTAGATTTAGCAAGATTGCGCCATGTGAGTTGCTTGCTTGTCAAGAAAAGGGGCCCACCTTGCATCAACACCACACCCATGCCAATGCCAAAGGCATCACATTCAAGAACAAAGGGTTTGTGAAAATCCAATAGAGCCAAAACTAGAGTGGAACACATGGCGATTTTGAGAGCAATAAAGGCCACCTCAAATACTTTGGTCCAAATGGAGTTCTTTTTCAGCAAAGCTATCATGGACCCAGCAATTTTACCATAGTTATGCACAAACTTGCAACAGTACCCTAAGAAGCCTTGCAACCTTTTGAGCGACTTAGGTTGTGGCTACTGTTACATGGCTACAACTTTCTTGGGGTCAACCTAGACACCAACTTGTGAAACAATATGGCCCAAACACTCCACTTGTTGGACCCCAAAGGCACACTTAGAGTGCTTGGGAAAAAGAGAATGCTCCTTAAAAATCCTAAGGCTAATTTCCACATGGAAAAGATGATTAGGCCATGTCTGGTTGTATTTGAGAATGTCATAAAAAAAAAAGGCATAAATTTGCGCAACTACAAAACACTATATTCATGAGGCTTTGAAATGTAGGAGCATTGGATAAACCAAAGGGCATTGCCGATTTTTCATTATGGCCTTTATGGGTCCTAAAGGCACTTTTAGGGATATTAGCTTCTTTGACCCAAATTTAATGGCAACTTGAACACAAATCCAATTTAGTAAGAAATTTAGCCCTCGAAAGCTCATCCAACAAATCATCAATAACAAGGATAGGAAATTTATCATTGATAGTTAAGTTATTGAATTCATGGAAATAAGGCACATATGCCATCCCCCCTCTTTCTTAGAAACCATAACTACAAGAGAGTAGTAAGGACTAGTACTAGGGGGAATAACCCACCTCGTGGAGCTCTTTAACCATCTTTTCAATTTCATTACTTTTGCTCAAAGGGTTATTGATAGGGCTGAATATATGGCGGATGGCTACCAAGAATGAGAGGAATGGCATGGTAGTGGAGAACTTGGATGTGCTAACCCTTTGGGTTCCTCAAGTATTTGTTAATACTTGTCAAGGAGGCCTTACAAGTTCAATGGGAACTAACCATCTGAACTAACCAAAACACCCCTTTTTCAACAATTTGTCCATATGATGGGAACTACCATCTGAACCTCACCCATCTTTAGTCCTCCTAATACACTCGTGACCATCACTGTGGAATTTGAGCCATAGCTGGGAGTAGTCACAAATGATCGAACCTTAGGTTTGCAACCACTAGACACGCAACACGACATCTATTCCACCTAAGGAAAGAACAGACATGTCTATGGTCAATTGATAATCTCCTAGAGTAATCTTTACTTTGTGACACTAGTCCCTACAAGACATAGTAACCATTCGCCGCCATAATTAGAAAATTATTGCAAGCATGAACATAGAAATGTAGCTAGTCGGCAAGTTTTTTGTTGATAAAGTTATGAGTGCTACCACCATCTATCAAGACCACTACCTTTTGTCAATTGATGCAGCCAATGACCTTAAGTGTTTAGGGGGGAGAGAAGCTTGCCTAGGCATGAAAAGAAATATGAGCATTAGGAATGGAGTCTTGTTTTGGGAAGCCAACTTTTCTTCCACATCTAAAGATTCCTCTAAATCACGGTTCACCATTATACAATTAATTAGATATAAGCATTGCTCTAAACATTTATAACTTTTTCCCATTTTTTATCAAAATGAAGCATAGTTCATTTGCTTTTCTTTCTACTATCTTTTCTCAAAATAGCTAATGAATTGGGGTGGGTTTAGAGCCCCAATCTAATGTCTCTTTTTTGAGTTTGAAAGAGGAGAAACTAGCAACTTCCTACTATGCTACAAATTTGTCCTCCACAAGACAACCCAATGCTAGAGCATTGCAATAGGAGCTCTATTTAAACATGAGAACCTCCACTTGAAGATCCTCTTTGAGACCACTTGTGAAACTTCTAAAAAACAATTCATCAAGGCCATGGTTCTAGTTTTCCAATTTTTCAAACTCACTTTGATATTCCTATACTGAATGTGTCTAGCATAATTTAATGAGGGTACCAATGAAATCTTCATAGGCACTAGGGCCAAAGCAAATGAGGACTTCCTTACAATAGTTTGTCCATGTGAGAAATGGGTGTCCTATCCAACCACTAAAACCATCAAATGGCTTCTTTTTCCAAGTGAAAAGATGCAATAGTTAGCTTTTAATCCTAGGGAATTTGATGTACTACAAAATGCTGGTCAGCCTTATACAACCAACTTGTAGGATTGGTACCATCAAATTTGGGGAAGCCTAGTTTAGGGCATGGAAGTCCACCTTAATGGGAAGAGAGGAATCCCACTATAGTAGTAGAGAATTGGCCCTTGTCTAAACAAGAGATATCTCCACCAATTGTGCCACTTGGTCTATGAGCATGGATAGCCTGTCTTTGGTGTCCCTAATCTTTGCAATGGTTTCCTTGAGCTCTGTGTTGGCTTCAATTTGCATTTGATCAATGCACTCATTGCTAGAGTGCATAGTAAGCTTTGGTGAGTCTTGAGAATGACAACTTGCCACCATAGTGATGAACCAAAAATAGTAGAAAAAGGTGACCATATGGAAAAATGATCAAGAGGCAAAGATGAGCACGACCATGGGGATTCTTGAATGATGAAAAAGATGAGCTCATCCAAAAACAGGTTATCCAGAGCTATATGACAATTTGAATAGCTTGAAGTGATAAGCATAATGGGACAATCCACTAGAAAAGGTAAAAGTCGGCCCAATATATACCCTCTAGCTTGAATTTTCCATCAAAACCAACAATTTGTAGCTAGGTTAGAAGAAATTTGCATTAGAAGTTTTAAATCTAAAAGCGGGATGGCAGTTCAAACCAATGATTCAAAAAAAAATTAGGATTTGCCAAATACTCTAGAATCTAGAGTTTTGTTGTTGTGTAGAGAACATCGATAGCTATTTGGCTGAAGCCAGATACTCAACTACAAAGAAACAATGGCCTAGTAGTATGCAAGATAGACGATACACATGTAGAGGTAAAAGGGAAGGCGCTACAAAGTGTGTTTAGTCTATGAGCTCACCAATATACTTATCTTGTTCGTGAATAGTGTTGGTCCAACATTTCTGAGCACTAACTATAGAGGCTTAGGACTAAACCATAGCCCACTATTGCATCTTCAAGGCATCTAATGAATAACTTCTTGAGGCTAACCACTTACAAGTTCATCACATAATTCAAACAATTGAAGATTACCTAACCCTACAAAAAAATCCTAAGGGTTCTTCCAATATACCTAAAGGTATATAAAAATGCACAACCATATACAAAGGATGTCTAAGGTTTAGGTATTGGAGCCAAAATACTCCTCACTTCACTAAATGTTTATAGGAAATCCAACTTAGCCAAAAACAACTCTTCTGAGGATATTTGAAAACCCATGAGATAGAGTTTCTAACCTATAAAGAAAAAGAAATTATTGGCAAGGAAAAATATTTGGCAAAACTTGGGTAGTAAATTTAGTGCAACTATGGCTGTAATCACTTTCTAATCACCAAGATGCCTCTAGGGTGAGGTAAAAGCATATAGTGAGCAAGTACAACAGCTCTAAACTAAAAAATTTCTTGAAGATACAACCCTGGAAAGAGCTCTGATACCACTTGTAATGGACTTGCAAGACAAAATAAACTAAAACAGTAGAAATATGCAAAAACGAGTGAAATAGAATGCCTTATATTCTTCACAATGCTATTTTTAGGGGGAAACCTCCCAATAGAGCATACACTTCAATTACAAATATCCAAAATACCTTCGATTTGGGAAGTCATTGCAATATATAGAGTCTTGCCAAAGACAACTCCTACCATCCCACGCATGTGGGATGATTACTTTATTCTAACTAGCTAGCAGGATAACTTACAAAGCATATGCTTCCACCTTTGTTTAATATTACTTATAGGAAACTTACAAAGCATATGTTCCCTACCAATACTCACTACTATATAGCAGAATGGGGTTCATAACAATTTTCAATAATTTCAGGACAGCAAAATAGTTTTTTTCTGTTTACAAATGCAATGTCTGTAATGTCCCCATTTTTAGCACTACACCTTTCAGTGATTGATGGCCTATCCCTGGTGAGTTGCCGGCTAGTCAGAGGCAGAATTAGGGTTTTTGACTGCTTGGTGGGTTCTTTTGAGAATTCAGGGTTTTGCGTGTTGGAGTTTGGGATTTTGGATTGCGGATTCTTTATGAGTTTTCAGAAAGCTTCGCAATGGTATCGCATGCACTTTGATCCAAGCAACTTTCTGAATTTACTATTTTTAGTAAATTCTATTTTTGGCAGCAGTCCAGTTGGCTTCAGTTCAGCAGGCTTTCCTCTTCAGGCAATTCAGTTGGTATTATTGATTTCTGGCCTTTTGATGCATTTTTGGAGAGATAAGTTATTTTAATTAAAATAATGTTATATTTTAACATTAACCCCTTGGCCTAGTTGCATAACTTAATGTTGTTCTAAAAAGGGGGACTCAAGGGTGGACGCCTCATCAAGAGATTATTTTAATATTTTCTAAAGGCCGAAATTATGGAGGAAATGGACGCCAACTTTAAGAAAGATATAATTTTATTAAAAAGGTCAATTTTTGCCTTGAGAAGTGGGACGCCTTTCTTTGGAGGGAAATAAAGTAAATTCAAAATTGAATTTTGGGCGCCCTTTCTAGAAGCTTCTGGAAATGCTTTTGCTGAGTCTATAAAAGGAGGCCTCTTCTCTTCATTTTTTTATCTTTTGTCTACCATACTGTTATGCTGCTGAATTGTTTTCAGGCACTCGCTTCGAGGAAAGCACACCTCCTAGCAATGGCTCATCTTCTTGCTTGAAAGATAGCAACTAGTTGAGAGAAAGTTCGTAATAGGTTTATCTTGCATTTTCAGTTGAGTATCTTGCATTTTGGAGTTTTAGTTTGCATTTTCTGTCTCATTTTGGAGTTGCTGAATATCATAGCTGATTGTAAGTTTTGCTCATATCTCATGAAATATAAACATTATTGTTTTGGGCATTGCATCAATCTTTTTCTCTATGTAGGGCGACCATTCAAGCAAATTTGCAGATTTTCTTATGGACTCTATGATTTTATCAAGGAAAATCGCCCTTTCTTGAGGGCCTTATCATTCTGGTCTGCCTGGCAAGTGTTTAGAAAAAAAAATACTTCAATTTTTCAGCTGTTTCTTTGTCAAGATTTCATTGCCATCATCCTAGCTTTCATTTGCATCAAGTCTCATGTCATTCTGGCAAGTATTGAGTGAGTTGTGAGTATTTTAGTGAGTTCTAGTGTTGCTGATTACTTCATTTTAGTCACTGGTCTGTTATATCAGTCATATATAAATGCAGATTTGTGAGGAGTTTGAGTTTGGTGAGGTTTGTTAAGCATTGAGAAAGTCCTATATGTTATTGCAGCATTGAAGAACTCGAATTACTGGACCTTTGCAAACATTCTAACATATTGTAAGCTGATTAGTAGTACTATCAGCATTTCTCCTCTTTATCTTTCATTTACTTTATTGTACTTCCCGCTGCATAGGTGGAAGAGGCTGGCTTGCCGCCTATTTACTTCGGTTAATAGTTGTAGGGACCCTCTGACCATATGCTCGCCATCTCTCGGCGCCATCCTTGGTTAGAGTTACTTCAGCTCATCTTGCATTAGATCCTCTGACCATATGCTCGTCTATCCTAGACGCATTCTTGGTTAGAGTTCCCTTCCAGTTTGCATCTGCATTAGATCCTCTGACCAATGCTCACGCCTTGCCCACATCGGGATCCTGGTGTACATTCTGGTTAGAGTTGCTTTCCGCATCATTTTGGTTTAGAGCTAACCTTAACGGGTGCGTGTTGATTGTAATTACATTGTGAAAAAACAAAAAAAATTGGTCCGGTTCTTTACAATGTCATTTATAGAACCTACATGTGAATGAATGACTTGTAGGGAAAAAAAATCGGTTCACAATTGAAGAAATTTTGAAAAAAGTCACATGGGGAGTCCTTTACTTATTGCTACATTGTACAATGGTATGCCTTGGACAGTACATACTAATCTTAAATAGAGATAGAACTTAAGGAAGTGGACCTAGCGACCTCTCAACACTTACCAAGGAATTTGCTTTGCCCTACTAGCTACTCCAAAAAGATTGTGCTTTCAGATATAGAGTCAGGGTGAAGATTCCTTTTTCCCATTCACTTGTTAAAACGACTTGCTTTGTGATTATGAGACATTAGCAGTGTACCCCAGGGATTTTTAATATATTCCTTAGAACATGGATGTCCCAGGTGTTGGACAGGAACAAAACATCCCCCATAACAGCCCACATACAAGCTTCCACAAGCGGTCCATCCCATTTATGACTAGGGGGCCTCCAAACATCCCTTGACTGTCCCAGGGAGGGCACGATGTCCCATGTAGACTGTAAAAAATGTCATTTAACATTTTAAAAATGAGAAAACAAAAACAAAAAGTGAGGAGGACGGTTAAAAGTGATAACCAAGGTTACCCCAAGTTTCCGGGACGGGGACGGCAGGAGACGACGGGACGAGTCCCCAAGTTTCTGATTTTTGAGGCCAAATTTAGGGATGGCAAGGGACGGCTATATAAAAATATAGGGAAAATTTTAAAAATATAGGGAAATTTTAAATATTCAATAGATAACATGGATAAGGCATGCATAATATACATTATAGAACATTCACATATAACATTTGTGTTCAAGTTGATATGGTTTATTGGGTATGCATTGATCTTAATGAATAAGTTAGAAGTTATCCAATGGAAAGCTTGATTTTGAACTAAGAAAACAGATACTCTGATGATAATTTTTTTGTTTATTGATAAGTAGAACAAGGGAGTGCAGCCTTCTGAGAATGATAGTGAGTTGCATTAGGCAAATAATCAGCACAGTTACCATGTTATTGTTTTGCATGATCAGATGTCCCAAGGCCCGCTATGTATCATCTTCACAATAGAGTAAGACCTTTGAGACTTATTTATGAGGCACAGTAGCATTGAGAACAAGCACTGAGTGTTGGGTTATTCACTGGAATTCATCTAGGCACCTCAGTACATAAACCAATATTGAATAATTGTATCAGTTACACTTATCCAAAGTTTCAAGACAACAAGCAGTGGCACCAATTTATTTAATGGGTGGACATAATTAAGTTCACACTCCCTTGCTATGAAAATGTGTTTTTTGTTTTGTTTTGACCATGCTTTGATGCGGGGCACGGTTGACCATCCTGGGGACGGCCAAGGGACTTCTAGGATGGCTAACTGTACTGAGGACAACCAGGGGACTCCTAGAAGTCCTCTGGCCGTCCCCAAGTCCCCTGGCCGTCCCCGGGACTGGTCAGCCATCCCCCATCTGGTCAACGGCGTCCCCCCGTTTCAAGGACGTTTCCTAAAAATTTTGCAAAAAGGGGGACGGTCCCCTGCCGTCCCCCAGTACCCGAGACAAGGGATTTGGGGGGGCGGCGTGTCCCCGGGTATCCCTGGTGATAACTTATAAAAATGGTGCCCCCCTCTAGTTTTACAAAGAAAAAAGCAAAAAGTGATTCAGATTGCACAGGATAGAAAAACAATGTCTTTTTTTCTGTTTTTATCTATGTTCCACCAAGTTTCCCGGGCGGCGGGACAGCGGGACGGCGGGACGCGTTTCGGGGACGGCAAATTTTTGAGGGGATTTTAGGGGACGGGGGGACGGTTGTATAGTATATATATATATATAGGGAGAGAGAGAGAGAGAGAGAGAGAGAGAGAGAGAGAGAGAGAGATAAATTTTAAAAATATAGGGAAATTTCAAATTTAAGATATTCATATGAGTAATGATAATCATAACAATCACCAATCATATTGACATATGCATCATAGAATTGAATTATCAAACAAATTAATACTACAGCTACCTAATTGCATCCATGGACCATAATTCAAATTCATGTCAAATAGTCAATGTGCATATGATATAAAATAATAAAATGCCCAAAAGGCTACAAGTTTGTACTACAAATGTCAAAATGACAAAGTCACAAGTGTCCAAAGGCAAAACATAGAAATAGAAAGTATGATGATTGCCACTACTCGGCATCTGCCAACACTGCATCAAAATCAGACTCATAGTCTGAGTCACTGTCACTGTGAGGGGCTAGCTCATCTAATGGAACTCCAACCAATCCCTCCTGTCTCTCCTCCTCATCAATTTGTGTGACGTCCTCTGGATCAACATCCCATCGTAATGCTGGAGTCTGTCTATACTCAGGAGTCTGATGATCCTGGAGTCGCAAAGCACTATGCACAACCACTAATTTTTCTGCCCGTCTAGAGGTCGGCCTATTCCTCTTGATAGAGTGAATAAAGCCGTATGTTGACCAATTCCTCTCTGCAGTAGAGGAACTAGCAACCTGTGAGAGGAGACAATTTAAAAACTAAATTAGTAATTTAAATTTACTAATTAGGACATTCAATTTAAATTATGATTATATAAATGTTCAAACTTCAACACTGTCACTCATCTAAATCAAATTATGTTAATCTAAAGTATTACCTGTGAAAGGAGGCGAACAGCAAGCGTCCTCAATTGTGGTGCATCCTTCCCATGCCATGACCACCATCCAATAGGATCCCTTTGAGCTACTGTAGTTCTATCTACCCTGGCCTCTGGTTTGCCGAATGTTGGACCACGGAGATTAACAAAATCAGTGAACTGTGTACGAACTAGACTGGCCTCCTCAATTGAATATATTTTTGCAAGGGCCCTCATAAACCCTTCTTTCACCTCATCATCATCACAAGGAGGCATCCTACCAGGTCTAGGTACATACCATTTGGGATTAAGAGCAAAGGCTGCCATATGAAGCGGGGTGTTCATAGTGTTCCACCGCCTTGTCACAATGGGCCTAATTTTTTGCTCATATAATCCCGAATTAGGATCCTTATCAGAAATTGCTTTCTTCATTTTTCCAAGCATGGAGTCAAAAGTTTCATAAATCTCTCCAAACTTGGAGAGTCTGTATCAGCATATCTAATGACATCCACAATAGGTGAAATGATGGAGCAAACAAATCTGCAAACAAAAATTTGAAAAAAGACAAGTTAGAACTTAGAAAATAAAAAAATATTAATAATAAAATCATATATATATATTTTTATAAAATCAGCAATCAATAACAAATTATTAATTAACAATTTTTTTACCTCACATTGGACCACCAATTATCATCAAGAATTTTTTGTTTGATGCTTCTCCCTTCTGCAGTGCTTGCCATAGCCCATCTATTCCACTCTGAATTAACCATCATCAACTGTAGAGCCTCCTGTACCTCAAGCATCCTCTCTAACAAAATAAAGTAGCTGGCATACCTTGTTGCTACAGGCTTGAGAAATTCCTTCCTTGAAAATGTCCTAAAGAGGGCAAGTGAGGTGTGATGGTTGCAAATAAACATCTGAATGTCTCTAGCATCTACAACCACCTGGTGCACCCAATCCATCTTCCCTATGTCTTTCAATGCGTTGTTCAACGCATGAACACAACAAGGAGTCCAAAAGATGTGCTTGTAAGCACTCTCAACCATCAAACCTGCTAATCTGCACACACGTGCTGAATCAGTAACCACCTGCACAACATTGGTTGCCCCAACCTCCTCTATAGCCTCTTTCAAAATATTAAATTGGAATTCTGCATCCTTGCGCTTTCCAGAACAATCAATGGCTCTAAGGAAATATGGACCAGCTGAACATGTGACTATGATGTTTATAAGTGGCCGTTGTCTAATATCGGTCCACCCATCCATGATAATAGAGCAACCTGTTCTAATCCAACACTATCTCATGTCCTCCATCACCACACTCACCTTAGAATATTCTTTTTCAAGGAGTGTAGTACGTAATTTATGTTCTCCAGGGGGAATGTATGAGGTACCAACATTTGCCACATCTCTAAACATTTGTTTGAAGTAGGGAGAACGTGCTACATGGAATGGGATAGCATGGGCATAGAAAAATTTGGCAATGGAAGAATCTGCCACATCTCGTGCTTGCACATTGAACATATTTTCAACTGTATTTTGCTGCTCACTAGAAGTAGCAGCCTTCCTCTTCCCTCTTGTGGAAATATGAACACCACCCGCACCACTACTACCACTACCAACACTAGGACTACCAAGCATAGAGGGCATAGGTGAGGTTGAATGTGCAGATTGAGTTTGCATAAGCTGATCCATAGGCCTTCCTCCGGCCTCCAAGTGCAATCTATAACACTCCATCCTCTCAAAATCTTTTATATCTTTACAACCCTTGACCCCATGGCCTCCAAAACCCAATAGATGAGAATAGACTCTTGTATAGCTCCCATTATATTTTTCTTTGCAAATGTGACATAGCCACAATCTACTACCCCCAGTGTTTTTCCCTTTGCCTTTGTCTATACATGATGCTAGTTGAAGAAGAGGTTTTTTAGAATTAAAAGGGCATTTTGCATATTTTTTCAAGTCTTCAGAAGGGATATCAAATGGGTTTGTTTGAGGCTGCCCCATATGAATTGATTGGTTTTCTTCCCCCCTCTCAACATCCCCACTATCTTCACTATTGCTGCTCATTTTGTTTTCTTTTGGTTTTTGCAAACTGAAAATTTAAAAAAAAAAAAAAAAATCATACATTTTATCATTTTAACTTAGAAAAAAATGAAAAAAAATGAAAGATAATGAAAGAATAACTTACCTCTTTCACTTCCTTTGTTGGTTGCTTGCTTAATGCTCTCCTTTCTTCCTCCTAAATGCTGGTTTTTCTTCTCCAACAACTCCTTCAAACCCTCCTCTTTATCTTCTCACTTTTTCTCTTGGCTGCAATTTTATCTTGGCAAGTTAAAATGAGATCAAATGAAGGTAAAAAAATGTTTTAAGTGGCCATATTAGGGTTGGGAAGGCGTGGGGCCCACAAAGCAATGTTTTAAAAAAGAAAAAATTAAAAAAAAACTTTTATTTTTATGTTTTATATGCTGTTGGGCGATAGGGGACGGCCGGCCGTCCCCGGGACGGTCGAGGGACAGCTAGGCGTCCCCTATCCGTCCAGGGGACGGCTTGGCAGTCCCCTTTCCATTCGGGGACGTTTCTGCTAATCGGGGACATCCCCAAATTTCGGGGACTTTTGGGGGATGGCTGACAGCCGTCCCCTACGCGTTTCCTATCCCCGAAATGGCACCAGGACAGGGACGGGAGGCAAATACCTAGGGGACGCGTCCCCGTGTACCCTTGGTTTTTATCAATATCAGTGTTTTTTACTTTCCCAAGATTTTCATGATTGGGTCCTAAGTAATTGAATTCCATTTATACTTTTGATTTTCCAAGTCAATCCCCAATTTCGAGTAAGCTATTACAGTTGCAATTAAATGTCTCATAAAGTAAATATAATGATCTTAGTGAAGATGCTTGGCTTTATGACACATGTACACTGGTGTTGTAACATGTTGTGAGTCTTTTTGTTAAGGTTTACTATCTGGTGATTCCCTAATTTCAGGTCATGTTGAAGCTCCTTACTGATATTATAATATGGAAAATTCAAAATTCAGGTGGCATTGATGTATCTTCTTTGATTCATTTGATGAACAATGCTGGAACCCGGTACTCATTTTTCAGATAATGAATGGCAACAGGTTTTATCATCTTTGAAAACAGCAACTGCAGAAACAGTGCCAAGATTTGCTTGGATTGTTTACAGCATGCTTGATACTGAGACCTTGGGCAACGCAAAAGATGATCCTACAAAGTCTAACAATGGACTCTTGGTCAATGGTACAATTTTGGAATTTCAACTCAAAATGCTGAAGAGAAGGGTGAAGGCATATTAAGATTCAGTCTGATGCAAAATCTCACAGGACAGTACAACTAGGTATAGATTTCAGCTTTTTTTACTCATTTATATAAACGATAAATTGCAACTTCTTTCACTGTTTTTGTGAATTAATTTTTCAAATATTAATTTTTATATAATTATTTTAATACTCATCCCCTGCCATCCCCAATATCTGGAAAAAAAATTGCCAGCCCCAAAACCCATCCCCCCATGCCCATACACGCTCATCATGGTAACTCAAAGAAACATTAGCCTTGGATTTCAATCTCTTCTTATGTGTTCTTATCTCAGTCTTCTCCAATTCTTATTCACAACAATGAATATTCCAAATTTAGTTTTCCTTGGTGAATTTGTTGGAAGTCTATGCAATTTGTGTTGTCATTGATGTCAACAGATCTATGTTATTGCATTGATGTCAACAGATCTATGTTGTTGCATTGATGTCAATCTTTGGAATGCTTTGATTTGTTGCATTATGTTGTCATTAGTAGTCTCACTGATGTCAACCTCTAGTGTTGCCTTGATAAGCATGTGTGCAGTTGTTGTTGTATTGCAATTGGTTTGGTTGTGATAAGGAAGTGTTGTAGATGATGAGAATGTGTTTGTGGTGCTTGGTTTCCAAGTGCTTTTGAGAAAATTTGAATAAAAGAGGAAACAGTGTGGTAAAGAGCATTGAATATAGCAAAGTAGTGTTCAGGTTTTGCTCTGCATTTCTTTTGTATTGAAGTTCTACTTATACAGTTCGGATATGTTGATCAAAGGTGTTCAAAGGTGTTATATCCAACGTTTCTTGTCCTAGATTTTTGTGCAAAGAAAGTTATGTTCACCAGTGTGCAAACTATGAAAGCAGTGTTGTCTGGGGGAAATGGTTTTGCTCTGCATTTCTCAGCAGTGTGGTTTCTGGTCTTGTGGATCTAAGGATGTGCTTACATTGCTCATATCTATCTTCAGTCTAAGTTGTTCGAAGTTTGGTGTTCCGCAAGGTTTGATTCATGTGTTACAGTATGTGGAATGTTAACTGGGTGTACAAGATGAGTTTGTTCTTCAAGTGAAAGTTGTTGCAAAGGGATTTGTTGGATTTCAAAGTACTTATGGAATATTCCAGATTGTGTTTGAGTATTGTGTGTGCTTCACAAGTCATCTTTGAAAAAAGGAAGCGTGTACTTAAATGTTCAATGGTGTTTACACAGATTCAGCTGACCTTGGGTGTTTACACTAATTGTGGAAATGCTTCAGTGTTTGTGGAAGCGTAGCATGGCGTATATGCATGGATTTAGGTCCGAGTTGAGGTGTGATGTGGTCCGCTTTCATTCCTCTCCACCGCAGGAATGCTTAGTGCCAACCTAATTTGAATTTGCACGGTTGAGGTGCATAGCCGACCTTGTAAATTGTTTTCAAGGTTGCAATGGGTATATATGTGTGTTGAGTTGATGTGTAATGTCCCCATTTTTTGCATGGCATTGCTTGGGTCATTGGATTCCTAGATTCAGTGGATTGGGAATTTGGGAGGAATAAGGGGAGAAAAGTAATTAAATTAATTATCTGTAAGGTTATTAATTAAATAAATATTATAAAGTAACCTTATATCTAATTAATTTAATAAAGTGACTTAAATAAAATATTATATCATAAAGTCACTAAATAAAAATAAAATAATATTATTCTAGAAGCTTCTTGAAGAATTGGAGAAAAAGAATAAATAGAGGGGTTGGCTAAGTTTCTAATCATCCAATTGTTGAATATTGTTTTGATTGAGTTTATTGTGGAGCCTAAGGTTTCTGCAATTTCTACATTCAATCATTGAAACCGAAAGCTCTGTTTGATTGGCATAACTGAGGTGGTGAAATATTCCTCCGAAGGGTTGCAGCTGAGAGGAAGATACTCCAGTCTTCCATTTGTGTTTCAAAGACAAAATTTTAATGGTCATTGGCCAAAATTTTGGTATTCTTCATTTGGGCAATTTGGAGAAATAATTGCATATTTTGATTACACCATTTGAAGGCATTTAGAAGAATAGAGGTCTGATGTAATTTCAGACTTACATCTGCATACTTGAAGGGCCACGACTTGGTTTATATCTTGCTTCTTTGGCAACGATTTCACCAAGGGTTTGGAGTGCACTATTCTAGAAGGGTTTGAGATAATTTCAAGTGCCATTTAAGTGAGATTGTAAGCTGCTACGAATTCCAACAGAGGTCTGTAATTCTGAAGCAGGGGCGGTTTAGCAAGAAGGTAGGATTTCAAGCAAGGAGGCACAAAAAAATTCTAAATAAATTTGTGGAGCATTGTTGATTGGTTAGAAGACAGGACGCTACACTCTAGAGGCTAAGACGTCCATGTTCAATACTGTTGGAGATTTGTTAAGGGCAGAGATTATTTGTTTACATCAGATTACAGTCAAAACAGGGGCGGCTCCTTTATGAGTTCAATTTGAGCTTGGGGAACTCTCATTTTGATGAATATTGGTTGCTTCTTCATCCACATCATCTAGCGCTGCTATGAACAGGTTCCATTGATATTTTCATGTAGTTGCATGCTTATTTTAGTCATTGTAATGTTGCTGCTGTAAGTGTACATCTATATCAGATTTGATATTATATTTGCATCTTCATTGTAAGCCAAGAGTCTTGGAAAATTCATGCTAGCATTGTACTTGAGGATTGCTTTTCAATAAGGAGTAATAAGTTGGGAGTCATAAATAGAATGTAATGATCATTTTGATAGCATTATAGCATGCATGCCAACTGTTTTTGAAAATGACAATTGGCTGTAGGTGCATATTTGCAAGTAGAAATCATATATATGCAATTGAAAAGACAAAGGAAAGTTACATTTGCATTTAGATTAATGTTTAGACATTGTAGTATGCATTTACAAGCATTTAGAGTACTTTGATATCACTTTTCAAGCCAATATATCAGACTGAAACCACAGACCAGCAAGCATAAAGTTTACATTAGAAGTGTTTGACAATATTCCTTGAGTGCAAAATCTTCATTTGCACACCTATATCAGCAAGGGATATTACATGATGGAGGATGAATGTGCGAAGTGTGTGTGATGCGAATTGTGATGTGAAGTGCGAAAGTGCGAAGTGCAGTGTGAGCCTTAACGACTAAGACTAGTGGAAGCAATAAGCAGAACGTATCTACATTCTTCAAAGAGAGTGCAAATGTATTGGTGGTGTAGTGGTGGTGTCACGTCCCCAATTTGGATCCTCTCTTTAGTTGGGCGGGGAAGAGCATTTTTAAATGCTAATTTAAAAATAATATTAAATCTTTAAAATAATATTAATATAAAATAAATTTAAATTATTAATTAATAATATTTAAATTTAATATTTTGTGGCCGGCCTATTGGGAGGCGTGTAGGTGTGGCTGACCTCTTGGAAGGCTTAGTGTGTTTGTATATTTATTGAGTTCTGTTTTGTGAAATCATCACGATTTTGGGAGATATTCTTTGCGGATTCTTCACAGACGAAAACCTCTAAGAGTCTACGCCCAGGTGAGACATCCATCTCTACCTGGCGGAATCGTGTCTATTTCCTTTGTTCGCCATCATTCAATTTTGATCAGTGTTTGCCGACCAAGTACAAGGGAGTGGGCGCTAAGTTACCAATCTCGTCGAGCCTCTGGCTCTGGCCGAACTAGTCACTCACGCCAATCAGGAATTCACATATTCCACTACAGCGAACTAGGAAGGAGCATACAGCATTATCGACACCTCACCATCCTATCGCGAACTACAAGCATTCTCCAGGAAAAGTCATATTTTGAACTACAGTGTGTTGTTCGAAGATTATAAGTGATCGCAGCCATTCTGAGCGTCGGGATCTTGACGTCTGGGCACTTCCAATATCCTCACGGATCTAGGTGTATTTACGACTTTTCTCTACTCAATGGATGCATAACAGTCAGATTGAAGCACCATTCTACTCCTGTTTGACCCTGGCTATGAGCTAAAACCTTCCTATTCACTGCTATGGTAACAAGAGTATAATTCGAGTTTGTATTTGGGTGTCGGCTAGTGCCTAGCCCGTCAAACATTTCTGAAACTGAATTTCAATGATACAGTTATGACCAGTATATCACTAGAGGTTACTGTCATTGTGTGATATTCTAATTCTATTCTATTCTACTGTTGCATGAATACTAGCCTGAATGATCGATTTTCTATGTTAGTTCAATTGGTGATTTAATTGTTTAAATAGTTTCGTGAGGATTCTAACCTAGCCTCTTACAGTGATATTAGAGCCTGGCATCCTACCAGCCTGAGTGACCTGCCATGGATGAAAGAGAGGAATTCATTAGGGAGAGCAAGGAGTTTCAGTCTAACATGAAAGACACCATGATGGAAATGGTCCAACTCCTAAAGGGACTGAGCCAACAACTGAGTGTTGGAAACAAAGGGAGCAGTTCTGGAGGCTCGCTCAACCCAAATCCAGCAAATTTTAGAGCCAAATTTTGGAAAAAGGAAGGAATGAATGAAATGGAAAGACTCCATGTTGAATACAATGCCTTAAACGCTACCATACGAAGAGACATGACCTCCATGGAATATTATGATCTGAAAACAAGAAACGGACTAAAAAGAAGAATGATGATACCCAAGACAGTAAGGGATATAACAGAGGCCAAATCACAAGTGGAGGTCAAGAGAGAAGCCGTAATGGAGGACCAGGAAGACGATTTACCGGACATCATGAAACAAGTGCAAGAGGAACCCCATGAGGAGTTGCAAGCCTGTCATGAAAACCCTAACGAAATTGGAGGGATGAGGATTGTTCCCTTTAGACTAGGGTATAAGGATCCCTTTCTTCATGTTTGAGGACATTCGCATACAATGAGACCCGACACATCGGCTATAGCTTCTCCATCACTCATACAGGAATAGAACAACAATCAAACTTGATCATGAGCAAGCATGAGGCCTGTAATGGCTTCTACCATAATGTGTTGACACGGCCTCTCGTTGAGATCTCAAAGGTTTATAGGAGGCTTGAGGAATATCTGCAACATGATGGAGAGTTACTCAAATTGGGCCACACAACCTCTAGTCATTTTGCCACTTCGACAAATGCTGATAGGAGAGGAGAAAACTACAAGTTGATACACATGGACTACATAGAAGTCAACCAAGAAACATATGAGCTCCTTTGCTCCAGGATTGATGAGTTCATTGATGGGTTAGTTCATAAACATGAGATTGTGACTTCTAGCTTGCACATAACAAGTTTAGGAGAAGCACAACATGAACACTAAAGTTCAACAGCTACATTCACCCACTTGTCACTTCACCCCACTTGAGGACCATATAAGATAGTTGACTCGAGGTATTTGATGCTAGAAAAAGGTATGCAAAATGAGTGCCGTTTGGATATTCAAGATTTTGTAACTAAGCTTGGTATG
Source organism: Sequoia sempervirens (assembly GCA_007258455.2). NCBI lineage: Eukaryota > Viridiplantae > Streptophyta > Pinopsida > Cupressales > Cupressaceae > Sequoia > Sequoia sempervirens. The sequence goes on from VDFB02020983.1 coordinate 19,775, forward strand.
ATATTGTGGGTATTGAACTACAAGAAGGTTGGGAGGTTTATGAAAGATAAGGCACAACACACTCCTAAGGAAAGACAATTGATCATCCTTTGGGATGAACTAGAGACATGCAGAGATTTTTACATCATGGGTCTTGGAGAGATCAGAAAAACCTGGAGATTATAGGGGAAACATTTTAGGGAAAAGTTCATCATGAAGTTGAAAATCAGAAGTAAAGTAGTAGTGCTACTTGGCATCAAAGAGAATAGTCCACGATGTATCATGGAAAGAGGAATGGAACATCAATGGGCATGGATCACCACCACATCCAAAGGTGAGTCATCTTTTGGTAATTATACTCGGCTTGGATGGGGCCAGCATTGCTTGAGGTTTAAATATTTTGGGTCATCATTAAGCAAAAGGTATCATCATGAGTTGAGGAGGCATGGTATGTCCATCGAGGGAGTCAATGGAACTACAAGAGGATTTCAATGGAAGATATTTCATTATGACAATGTTTGGTTTGTCTTGGATGCATTCAATACCACCCTCCTAAGGTGGCTACCAAACGAGATATTTGCAAAATGGGAATTTCTTGTGGAGAATCACCAACTAAACAGGTTAGGGACAAGTGTTGGCTGCAAGATACATGAACCAAAGGTTGCCATGAAAGTGATCTCCAATTTTAGATTTTCTGTTGACAATGCCACAAATATGCAAATGGAGGAAGCTAACCATGCAAGTGTGACTGAAGAAGATTTTACTGTCAATGATGGGTATATTAATCTCATAGTTGTTACAGAAGTAAATAGTGTTGTCAATGCTGAGAGTAGTCTGGAAGAAGATGTTAATAATCATTTAAAAAAAGTTTTGGAATCAAATCCTATTGTTGACAACCATGTGAATATAAGAATAATGGGTATCAACCATGGAGTTGTGGTTGAAGAAGTTAGCACTGTTAAGAAGTGGAGTAGGTTGGGAGTAGTTAATAAATTTGGATCCATCAATGTGATGAACTCAAAGACAGCCGATATTGACAGTGCTAGGGATATGTTAAAAACGGATATTGGCTGTTCCGGTATTGAATGAAGAGGATCATACTGGCCATGCAACTAATGGCTTGCAAACACTTCATGTCGTCAATGACACTAGTGTTATGCTGCTATTTGAAAGTGTTAGTTTTGATGGTGGTGTGAATATAAAAACAGAAGACATAAACTGTCCACTTGTGACTGATTTAGATATCATTGTTAATCTTGGGAATAGGAGGGTAGCAGACAATATTGATGACCATGGCATAAATGTGCTGGAATTAGACACTGACAGTTTAACAAATATGAAAACCAAGGATATCAATGGTGATAATGCTCTTGATGTTGGAAATGTATTGATATCAGAGGATATTAATGGTGATTCCACAAATATGCTGAAACTAGAGACAATAGATATCAACTGTCCACTGGTCACTGAAGTAGAAAGTGTCCCCTATGTCGACAAAGAGTTAAAAACAGCTAAAGTCAAGAGTGACACCAAAAATTCACTAGAACCCGACAACGTTTGTGTTGGCAATCCTTCAAATGCAAAAACATGGGATGTCATCAGTAAGTTGTGATTAAAAAAGATAGTGTTGTCAATGACAAGAATGCGGTAGGACCAAATCATGTTGACTATGACTTCAAAAAATTTCTGGAACCAGATGTCGATGCTGTTGATAGTGCTGGAAATCTTAAAATGGGTAAAAGCATTGAGGTTGTCAAGCCAGATCACTCAGAGGTTAGTGAGAAGATTGCCAAGCCAGCCTTTTATAAAGAAGATCATATCTATATTGATTACTTCCATATTAGAAAATTCAAGCCATCTAAAACTCCAAGGGAAAATTCAATCATTGCTAGTGATGGTAGAAACCAAATTCGATCATCAACAGATTGTGAACATGGCAATGGCTATAAAGGCCAGCAAAAGGAAACTGAAACAAGAAGCCCCAAAAGGGATGAATTAGAAGAAAAGAAGCACATAAGAAAGTGTCAAAAGAAAAAAAGGCTAAGGATTTCAGTTCTTGCTAGCAAAATAGCAGAGGGGAAAATATTATTGTGGGATAGGGAACTGTTGATGTGATTTTGTGACCGCACCAATCAGCAGAACAAAGTTGTCCGAAGGCTACTCCATTCTCTCTTGATCAAAGTATTCTGTGCGCTAAGATTGCAAGAAAGTTCGCACGTTCAACTCCAAGGTTTCGAAATGCTTTGGAATACCCTCAATTGGTTTGTTGTGAATTGTTGTTTTTACAAGGGGACTTACACAATTGTTCTTAAGGTTTGTAGTTGACAACAGATAGATGGTTAGAAGGGAATTTATGCAATGAGAATGATTTGGCAGTAAAGTACGTTTTCCTAAAACTAACCAAAAATTAATGGAATTAAAATGTGTAAGGGTAAGAAGGTCCTAGATTCTATTCTAAGGCGGGACGTGGGATCAATCTTAACAGCTTCAACCCAACTCTGCTCCACCTCACGCTAGACAGCTTACACAAAGTTGGTGCAATCTTCAAGGGGATAGCAAGAAATTTTCAAGCTACAATCCAACACCAAGACACCGTCAAGACGACGCATACCAAGATATGAATTGCAACTGAAGTTAGGCTTATAAAATTTTCCAGTTGACCACGCAAGGCAAACTTGCCGTTAGCAAGCTGCTAGTGGTATGGAATAAAACGAAGTTGCCTTGATTGACACCACAAATCCACAACTACTATCTACTTGCATGAAATAAAAATGCTACTTTAAACTACTTTACGCTACTTAGAGTAGAAGGGATGAAGAAACCTTGCTAGCTATCCATAACAAAGACGAATTTCACCATCAATGAAAAGATCTTCTATTATGAAAGTTTTACACAACAATCTCTTACAAAAAATTTCAAAGGAAAACTTTCCTTCTCCTCCAAACTATGCTAAGCTATCAAACTATCTCTCTACTCTAGTCTCTAGCTGATCTAACCTTCTAATCTCTAATTTCTAATCAATCACAAATGAGGGGGACTCCCCCTTTTATAGATAGTCCAGGCCAATGGACGGCTCGGATTACAATCAAAAGAATGGCTCAGATTGAGCCACCTTAGCCATAACCCTAAAAACTGCCAGAATGGGGAGTGGTACAATAAATGAATCAAAGATTCCCACTCACTCCCAAAATAGTAAAGGCAATTAATGCCCATAATCAATCCTCTAGAAGGTCATCATCCAGTAGTGCATTCTTGTTCTCCTTCTCCTTGGCTGCAAATTCAATGAACCTAGCAAGCATAGCCTGAACCTCTTGGACTGAAATCGGTGGAATACAATCAAGCTGAAACTACACTGCGACTGACTGTCCGTGCCTCATGCAAGATTTTCTCCAAGCAACTAAAGCATCCTGTGTACTCTGAATCAAGCTGGAGAAAGTGGAAATATTTTCAAAGTCATCATGCACGAAAGTCTTCACCTCCGAGAAGAAAGGTGCCAACCTACCCCTCAAATTATCAGTAGTCACCTCATCGGGATTCAGCCGTCTAGCAAAGATTGCCTCCAAAGTATTCTGGACTCCATCAATGATGTTCATCATAGCCTTCCGAACTCTAGCTGAATCCGCCTGTGCTGCGTCGAAGAAACCACGTCCCGTGACTACTGAAGAGTACCATCTAGCAAAATTGTACCTATCACCCTCCTGAATGACTCCTCCATCAATCAGCATCTGCAAAGGAGTATGCATCAATGCCTCCAAACGCTGAATTACTTTGCTCTGATAAACATGAGCATCACCCCAGGCATGATCAACCGCCTCCATACGTGCCGTAATGTTGGAAGCCTACTGGTAAGCATGAGCAAGGTCTTCCATAAAATTTTATGTCTCAACACGAACTCCTGTAACCCATTTATCCGCCTCATGTGCCATCTTCCTCAAATCTTCCAAGCCAGTAACTGATGTTCTGGATAACTCGGCTAGAAGCTCTATTGCTGGAATTTCCTGTCCACAAGGACGAGACAACTGTTGCATATATCCTATCAATGTTTTATGTTCTTTCTTCAATTTCTTATACTTTCCTTCCTTCCTAAATAGTCTGTCCTTGAGCACCTGATAGGAGTTATCACACTCAACAATCTATGCACCTGTGGGGTGTCCTAACTCCATAGTTGTGATCACGTAATTCTCTGGCACTGCTTCATCCCGATCACAATCCACTTGTGGCACTACAATATGAAGGGTGCGAGAACCACCCTCATCAGTTGAAATCTTCGAAAAATTTTGTGCTCTCTTCTTTGGTGGAGGTGCGCTGATCCTATTCAAAAACTCTTCCATCTCAACTACTGGATCAACTTCTTCACTGGGGATCCTTCTCATTCTATCTTTGAGCCAATCAGGTACAACATGCTGAATAACAAATGGTTGTTGTTCTCGTGCTTCTACTTCATGGACTTGTTCAACTTCAATATCATTCTGGCGAGGCTCATCGGCCTCTAGTGGCTGAGTATCTCCCAAAACTATATCATCATCCAAAGCCGTCTCTAACTCATGCTGAAAATGAGTATCAGTAGCAATCTCCTCATCATCCTACTGATCATCTCTGGTAGGCGCATTAACACTCTGACCAACTGCCTCTCTACATGGTAGCTGATTTTCTTCATGTACCTCCTGCTCCTGGTTCAATGCGTTTCTCTGATCAGCGAAAAGAGAAACCTCCTGTATGCTTGGAGAACGTGTCTCCAATGGCGTGGGTGATTCAATCACAACTCTCGGAGGCTCCTATCGAACTGGCTCTTTCCTTCGAGATTCCAGGCCTCGAGTAATTTGTTTCTTCCTGCTGGTAGTGGGTGTCCTGTGATCTCCCATCAAATTGTAGGTCAAGGAAATTGGCCTACTCTTCAGTCTGCTCACGTTCCTATCAACCCATGCTCTGGTAAATGTCATGACTGGAATGCAAAGTGTGTCCAAATCAGCAATCTCAGGCTCCGACCAATTCGGAAGTGGAAGTGGCGTGTCTCTCACTGCTTCATAATATGGATGGAGAACGTTCATGTCCTCATCCACCTGGTCTGGTACTGGAATGACTTCACACTCCCTGATCATATTCAATGGCAACCTAGAGAACATCCTCTTCCTGACTTCTGCTTCATTTGACGCACCAGCCCAGTAATCTTCAATATTTGCCTTATGTTTGAACTTGTAGAAACCCTTGTTTCCCCGTTTTCTGAATCTGACCGTTTTTGATAGTTTTGTTTGTATTTTGATTTTTTTGATGTTTTTGCATGAATAATAAAGAATGCGATTTTGCAAGAATTGAATAATAAATTCAATATAAAATTCTACAATTTCAATATTGATGGAAAATACAAGATCTAATACTGGCAATTCATTTATTGATCAACTGGACTCAGTACAATGGAGATCCGATAACATGCAACAAAGGAAATAATATTTTTTTAATAAAAGAACCTGGTATTAGCAGCAAGCTGGAAATAAACCAGATCTGGTACGGCTGCAATAAATGATCCCTTCTCCCTCTGTCCAATGATTGCAAACTGATCCAGATACTGAGGCGCCTCCAAGAATGAAGATAGAAGGCCATAATGAAAGGAGTTTTGCACAAGATATGAGTACGGCTTGAAGCTGAAGAAGTACGGCCTGCAGCAATGGTACAACCCTGTCACAGCAGCAAGTACAATGGTACGGCCTTTTGAAATCAATGTCCAGACTTAAGAATATGATGCGCCTTGGTTTGAAGAATGCCTTCTGGATGAAACCCTAACAGAAACCCTGAAGATAAATGATCTCTGAATGCTCTGTAATTTCTTCTGAATGAAGAAATCTCTTTGCCTGGCAATAAATCGGATGATATTTCACAACCTCTTAATTGCTTTCACTGGAGATGGCTCGTTCCCCAATGCTATGAGACTGAAACCCTTGGCTTTCGTGCTCTGGTTGAAGACTTAATCAATTTTCAATAATCAATCACATAATGGCTCGATTTCCAAAGCAAAGCCTTATATCCTTTGAAAAGTGCGAATTCCTTCAAAAAGCATCATTAAAATAAATTCGACTTTTCTTTTTAATTATTTCAATAGTCTCCGATCAAATTTTTAATTATAAAATATAATTAAAAATGGCCCCTCTGATGTTGGTCGACCCCTTTAGCAAAAACACTTAAGTTATAATATTTTAAAATATTATAACTTTATAATATAAGTGCCAAATAATTAATATTTAATTAAATCAATTAAATATTAATATCTCTCTCAATATTTGCCCGATGCACGAACCATCTGAAGCTGACGAATAAGGAAGTGATTCTGCACGTGACCAACCATACTGCTAAAAATAGCAGGGGTGCTCCGCTGAGTGCCAAAAACTGCTAAAAATAGCAATCCGAGCAAACAGTGTCCGAATGAACCCGAACGAAAGCCAACTGATCAAAAAATGACAACTGAAGCCAAGCCAAGCTCCATCAAGACCCTCTATCCATCCTATCAGCCTACGAGGGTCGCATAATAGGCTAATCATGTGCTCTGAGAGATGTCAACTAGAAGGGGACATGACAGTCCGCCCCTCCTGAAATTGCTTGTCCTCAAGCAATCTCAACTCCGGATGCTGTACAATATCCTCGCTCTCCCAAGTAGCATCCTCCACAGGAAAATCTCTCCATTTCACTAAATATTCCCTGATAGTCCTACGCAATTGTCTCTCTCTGTACTCCAGGATATACTCAGGTACTAAAATCAACTTTCCCTCATCATCCAAGGGAGGTAAAAGCTGCGAGAAGGTACCGCGCGATTGCGGCTGGCGGGGCGCGTATGGGCTGCAAAGTGCATCATGCCGTCAACCACTCTCCGGTCGATAACCAGGGACGCCAGTCCGTTGCGTCGCCGTGGATGCATCGGTGGATGCCGGTCGCCGGTGGTCAGAGCTTCCGATAACGGTATAAAGCCGGTGTCCATCCGTGGTCTGCCCATTTTATTCACTATCTCCCATCTGCCCATGCATGCAGCAGTGGTAGCGGTGCCGGTGCTTCGGTCCCGCGATGCAGACACCTCACGCCGGGGAAGTGACTCCAAGAACCGACTATCTGCATCACTCACTATATAGAGGCAACCCATGGGTCTAAATACCTCGCGAGGAAAAAGACCTGCACTTTACTGTGGCAGCTTTATGAAGTGGTGGTAATGGGAAGAAATTGGGCATACTTGGTTAGCGATCCCACAGCTACATATATGCAATCTTCGCCCTTGGGCTTTTAGGCAACCCGTGTGAAATCAATACGTGAGCGTTCCCACTTCCTGTTAGGAATCGGAAGTGGCTGCAATAATCCTGCCGGGTACGTGTTCTCCTGCTTGTTCTGCTGACACACAGGGCACTCACGCACATACTGAAGAACATCTGCCTTAAGTCCTTTCCATGTAAATCTCTCCCGAATCTGTCTGTACGTTTTGAAATACCCGGGATGTCCTGCTGTAGGTACATCATGAAAGGCTCGCATGATAATGTTTTTCATCTCTGAACCTGGGACCAAATAAATCCTGTTCTTGTAAATGATCAAGTCATTCACAAGTGTATATCTAGTGTCAATCATCGATCCCTCTACAATGCTGGATGCCCATGTATCCTTGGCATACTTTGCCACAATCATATGCCTCCAATCCTCAGAAATGTGAACCATAGAGCTCAGATAAGGCCTGCGTGAAAGAGCATCAGCTACTACATTCTGTGTACCTTTTATATACGAGATATCAAAGTCATAGGCCTACAATTTACTTACCCACTTCTGCTGACGATCATTGAGGTCTCGCTGCCCCAAGAAGTGTCTCAAACTGTTGTGGTCAGTTTTGATGCAAAATTTGCTGCCAACAAGATATTGTCTAAATTTTGCTAAGGCATGCATTATAGCGAGCATCTCCTTATCGTAAATGCTGTAGAGTCTCTCTGGCCCTCTGAGTTTACGACTCTCATACACAATAGGGTGCTTGTCCTGCATAAGCATCGCTCCAATGCCCTCACCTGATGCATCGCACTGAAGCTCAAAAGGCTTTGAAAAGTCTGGTAGTGCCAACACTGGGCACGTAGTCATCAACTCCTTAAATCTCACAAAACACTCCTGTGCCTCAGGAGTCCAACAAAATGCACCCTTTTTCAGCAAATCTGTCATAGGGGCTGCATGACGTGAATAACCATTCACGAATCTACGATAGAACCCACACAAACCTAGAAATCCTCGCAACTGTGTCAGGTTTGCCAGTGTAGGCCAGTCAATAATAGTGCGGATCTTTTCAGGATCCATCCGCACTCCATCTGCACTGATAATATGACCTAAATATAACAATTCGGTCATCCCCAAATCACATTTGGACTCCTTGGCGTACAAGGACTCCCTCTCCAGAATACTCAACACGGTCTCCAGATGAGCCAAATGCTCCTGCCAAGTCCTGCTGTAAATAAGGATATCATCGAAGAAAACCAATACGAATCTCCTCAGCAGTGCATGAAAAACCCTGTTCATGGTGGACTGAAAAGTAGCTGGTGCGTTAGTGAGCCCAAATGGCATCACCACAAACTCGAAGTGCCCACAATGACAACGGAAGGCAGTCTTCTCGATGTCCTGCTCACGAACCTTGATTTGATGATATCCTGACCTTAAGTCTATCTTCGTGAAGTAGCATACACCATGGAGCTCATCAATAAGCTCATCTATACGAGGTATTGGATACCTGTTTTTGATAGTCCTCTTATTTAGGACTCTGTAGTCTATGCACATGCGTAATGTGCCATCCTTCTTCTTTACCAAAACAACTGAAGAAGCGAATGGTGATTTGCTAGGTCGAATGTGACCCATAGCAAGTAATTCCTTGATCGTTTTCTCGATCTCATCTTTCAGCCGCTTGGGATGTCTATAGGGCGTAATCATAACGGGCTTAGCGCCCTCCTCAAGCTCAATAATATGCTCAATGCCCCTGTCTGGAGGTCTCCCTGGTGGAATATCACTGAACACCTTGTCATGCTTGATTCTCAACTGTTGTATGTCAGGATGATATTCAGTCTTCTGCTGTCCCTCCTGTATAGGTGCCAATGTGCACTCGGCAGCCCACTCTACCATGTCGTGTCACATGAGTCTCTCCATCCGACGAAAGGAAATAGTTTTGATGTTGCTGTCCCGTATTGCCTTAAGAATATGTGTCTTCCCATCCACATCAAAACGGATCTCCATGTCCTTGAGACGAAGAGTGACTTCCTCAAGGGAATGAAGCCACTTCATGCCCAAGACCAAATCAATATCCCCCATGTTAACTACGTAATAATCAGCCTTGAACTCATAATTGTTCAAGCGTAAGGGGAGATCCTTAATCATGCGTTCACACCTAAGAGTGTAACCGTCAGCCACCTTAACCCTAATGCCTTCAAACTCCTCAGTGATGAGTCCGCGCTTCTCAACAAATCTAGCATCGATGAAATTGTGTGTGGCTCCTGTATCAAGAAGGGTAATGACCCTCTGTCCTGCCAACACTCCACGAATCCTGAATGAACCCTCCTGCTGAATGCTAGATAGGCGTGCCTCCTATATCTGAAGCTCTGACTCTGCCTCTGCCTTAGGCTCTGAAGCCTCTGACTCTGACTCCTCAGAACTCTCCTGCTGTTCGGAATTCTCTGACTCCGAATCCTCGTAATACGCCCACATCACTCAATTTGCTTTTCCCTTAAGCCTCAAAGGACAATCGTGATTGGCGTCATAGGGACCTTTGCAGTAGAAGCAAAGCTTCTTCCTGCGTAGATCGTTAAGAGCCTCTCGATCCAAAGGTGGTGCTGCTGATTTACCCTTTGAATCATTCTTAAAATCTGATTTTTCTTTGTTAAAATCAGACTTCTCTCTATTTTTGTTGAAGCCCTTATTGTCCCTGAATGAAGAAGAACCTCTGGAGTTGAATCTACTGGACGGTGCTGCCAACTCCATACTACGAGCTTTCTTAATTGCAACCTGTAACGAAGGAGGATCAAAGGCTTTGATCCAACCTCTCAATGGCTCTGTCAATCCCTCCATGAAGAGCACTACAAGTCGCCTCTCGGAAATATTTGGAACCATAACTGATAACTTCTGAAAGTCACCAATATACGACTCCAAACTGCCACTCTGTCTCAGCTGAGCCAAGTCTCTAAAATAGGATTCTGGATCCTTCCTGTCAAACCGCTCTACCAACCTGTCAACAAACTCCTGATATGAGGCGATCCGGTCATGCTGGAGTGTCACCATCCCGTGGTGCCACCAGTCGTAAGCTACTCCCTCCAAATGTAATGTCGCATACCTGATAGCATCTCTCTCAGCATCGGACGCAATGTAAGGAACGTGTCCAGCTTACTAATCTAGGCCTGAGCTGTGACCTTACCACTACCATCGAACATCGCTAGATTGAGCCTGTTTGTAGCATGCTTCAGATCATGATTCTGGTATCTAGGTCTCCAATCCTGTCGACCTTTGTGGTGCTCTCGCCTCTGTGTAATAAATCTATCAAAGGTGATCCTCTCTCTGACATCAGGTGGTACTAACTTCCATTCCTCGTTCGCTGCCATAAGGGTATCTGCGAACAACTCCTCATGCTCCTCACCTGCAATAGCCTCATCGGGCTCCTGTCTCATAAAAGTAGGCCTAGTAGGCCTATCTGCTGTCTGTGAAACAGTCCTGGGTGCTCTCCGAGATCCTGCATCACTCCTGTTATCCTCACGCTGAGGTGACGGTCTCCTCTGTGTACCCAACCTCTGGATTGCTACTGTCAACTGCTGTAGCACATCGTTGACCTGCTCGTAAGTCTCTGAGAGTGTCTAAAACCTCTGCATCGTCCTGATCTCTGGGATTATGAGGAATCTCTGTTCTAGGAATATCTGTTCTATCACCCATGTTTTCCGGCTGCCGGATCGAACCCTATTGCCTGTCAATCAAGGCTCGCCTGCGTGTGTAATACCTGTGAGACCCAATCTGTTGTGGCTGCATAAGACTGCTAAACCCTCAGGATGGCAGGATTTAGCTCTGATACCACTGTAGAAACCCTTGTTTCCCCGTTTTCTGAATCTGACCGTTTTTTATAGTTTTGTTTGTATTTTGATTTTTTTGATGTTTTTGCATGAATAATAAAGAATGCGATTTTGCAAGAATTGAATAATAAATTCAATATAAAATGCTACAATTTCAATATTGATGGAAAATACAAGATCTAATACTGGCAATTCATTTATTGATCAACTGGACTCAGTACAATGGAGATCCGATAGCATGCAACAAAGGAAATAATATTTTTTTAATAAAAGAACCGGGTATTAGCAGCAAGCTGGAAATAAACCAGATCTGGTACGGCTGCAATAAATGATCCCTTCTCCCTCTGTCCAATGATTGCAAACTGATCCAGATACTGAGGCGCCTCCAAGAATGAAGATAGAAGGCCAGAATGAAAGGCGTTTTGCACAAGATATGAGTACGGCTTGAAGCTGAAGAAGTACGGCCTGCAGCAATGGTACGGCCCTGTCACAGCAGCAAGTACAATGGTACGGCCTTTTGAAATCAATGTCCAGACTTAAGAATATGATGCGCCTTGGTTTGAAGAATGCCTTCTGGATGAAACCCTAACAAAAACCCTGAAGGTAAATGATCTCTGAATGCTCTGTAATTTCTTCTGAATGAAGAAATCTCTTTGCCTGGCAATAAATCGGATGATATTTCACAACCTCTTAATTGCTTTCACTGGAGATGGCTCGTTCCCCAATGCTATGAGACTGAAACCCTTGGCTTTCGTGCTCTAGTTGAAGACTTAATCAATTTTCAATAATCAATCACATAATGGCTCGATTTCCAAAGCAAAGCCTTATATCCTTTGAAAAGTGCGAATTCCTTCAAAAAGCATCATTAAAATAAATTCGACTTTTCTTTTTAATTATTTCAATAGTCTTCGATCAAATTTTTAATTATAAAATATAATTAAAAATGGCCCCTCTGATGTTGGTCGACCCCTTCAGCAAAAACACTTAAGTTATAATATTTTAAAATATTATAACTTTATAATATAAGTGCCAAATAATTAATATTTAATTAAATCAATTAAATATTAATATCTCTCTCAATATCTGCCCGATGCACGAACCGTCTGAAGCTGACGAATAAGGAAGTGATTCTGCACGTGACCAACCATACTGCTAAAAATAGCAGGGGTGCTCCGCTGAGTGCCAAAAACTGCTAAAAATAGCAATCCGAACAAACGGTGTCCGAATGAGCCCGAATGAAAGCCAACTGATCAAAAACTGACAACTGAAGCCAAGCCAAGCTCCATCAAGACCCTCTATCCATCCTATCAGCCTACGAGGGTCGCATAATAGGCTAATCATGTGCTCTGAGAGATGTCAACTAGAAGGGGACATGACAGAACTCCTCTGACAGTATCCATCTGATATTGCTATGCGGATCATAATGCTGTCTGCTGGTGTGGTAGAAAAAATGAAAGAATTGAAGCTCACTTTCAGCTTCTCTAGCTACCTGAATTGAAGGACACACTTCGTCTGAATTACCCATGACAATAGGGAAGTCAACTCCTCCCTTCTTTCTCTTCGGAATCTTATCATAGGCAACCAGTTGCCTAGATATCTCTAACATCAAAATTATTTTGGTTGGGTACTTAGGCAGCCTATATGGATATGAGGAAAAACCTTGCAGCCTGATGTAAGAAAACTTCGGAAACTGTATAAACCAGAACCCATACCTTTCAATTAACTCTTGAGCTTCCCTCGAGATCCTATGATGTGTATGCTCCTGAAGTGATCTCGTGATGTGCATGGTGAAGGCGTCATTAACACGCTCGTAATGGGTGGTATTTGTCAAGTGCAGCTGCGGACAAGCCTCATAGATTTTGAATTGATGAGAACCACAACCAACAGGCTCCTTATATGAAATCCCTCTATACTTCGTCATGCGAGCCAACAAGTAAATAATGTAGGAGCCCATGTAGAAAGTCTTCGTTCTTCTCAAACTCAGGAGCTACTCGTGCAAATTATCACTAATCATCACAGCCCAATTGATGTGCTCTTTTCCGTCTAGCACGAGGTTGATGTAATAAAACATCCATGGCTCAAAAATAAACGCTTGAGGGCAGCCACCAACTCTACTCAGCATCATGATCAAGTCACAATACTCCTGCTTCAAATCATCTGATATAATCTGTCTTGGCAACTTTGTATGAGAGGGCTTGGGTTTGTTCATCCAGCAAGTATTGATCACCTCTGCACATCTCTCGAATGTAGAAGCATACATTTGTTCAGCATGCTCTCTTGATTTGTAAATCATCTTCTCGTGTGCTGGGATTCCAAAAGCCTCGCCAATAGCTGCAGGACTGAGGTTGGCGAACACTTGGCCATCTGGTGAAACAATTGACATGTGATCAACCTCATAGTAATTAGCACATTCCATCATTAGCTCCGAGCACTGAATAGCTGGTGGAAAACCAGCAGCTGCATACAAGCCATTTCGAACAATATTGTGCGAAGTGATTGAAGGACAGTGACTGCCAACTCCCATTATCCGATTTTTGAAAGTCTCCAAGTTGAAAGAACCCAAATTGGTATCAGCTAACTTGCTCAACTTCGAAGTGAACTTTGACTCCGGCAGGAAAGGTTTGTTCAGCTTCTTGATAACTGCCTGCCTACCATTGCTTTCTCTGTCAGTTGCTCTTACTTCAACCATTCTGCAAAATAATAAACAGCCATCAGCAAATTAATTTAGAAAATAAATAAAATATCATGCAGGGGCTTCCAGTCGACTTTTAAAAGCTTGAGAAGTTGCAACATTCTATTCATCTGCAAACCTCAACTTCTCCTTCACAATTTCGAACTTTCAACACTTAGAAAGTTTCAGCAAGTTTTAGCAATTTTTCAAAGTTGGCTGCAACAACTTTAATACTTCAAGAAATCGGCCAACTTCAATCAGCAACTTGCCAACACTTGGACTTTTAAATCTCAGCCTGCAGCAACTCACTTCAACTTCAAGTCGCACTTCTTCAAATTGAATTTCTTCAACAACTTTCAGCTTGCACTGCAACTTAAAACTCAAAGCAAAATTCGAATGTCTTCAGCTGTGAAAAGAATGAATGAACTTTCAGCTCATATAGGTAATTCGAATTCTAGGAGGCCAATTTTAGCAAACTCGTTAAATTTCCACTACTTCTCTTTAAGAATTCGAATTTCCCTCCTCTGGCATTTGCAACACTTGTCATCTGACGCCTGGAATCTTGACCTTCTAGAACTTCAACTTTCACTGGCGTATTTTCAATTCTCTTTCGAAAATATTTATTTTAAATTCACTTTTTAACAAATTTCATTCACCAGCCGGAGCTCTGTCATTTAAATTTTTAATTTTATCTCTGACTCTGGAAAATTCATCTCAAGAACTTGATCGAATTCATCTAGGCAACCAACTTCAAATTCATCGTCTGAAGCATTTTATCTCTCGAAAACACATTTTATTCACTTTGCCTTAGAAAATATTTTAAATTTCCCTTAGGAAAATTCCATAGTTCAAGTGCCGATCAAAATCTCCATCATAAAAGCTCTGGCGAAGTGCAAAGAACTTCAAAATCAATTCCTTGTCGACAATCTTCAATACCCAGAAGAAAATTTCTTTCAGAACTTGTCGAATTCATGGGTATACAACGAACGGGTTCATTTAATTTTTTTTTTAATTTTGAACCTTAGAAAAATAATTCTTTATGAAATTAATCCATTTCTTCATTCCTGTGAGTACTTTGTTGCTCTGACTTGAAAACTTTTAATCACCCTCGCGAAGCTGACATCCTCTGATTTCTCCATTGGCAATTTATTCATGCTTCAGGAAAAATTTCATCACTCCAAGCCTAGGCGTGATTTTCCTAAGGAAGAAAATTTTGTGCCTTAGAAAAATTTAAAATCACTTAGCACATTTTACACTTTGAATTTTTTTTCTTAGAAAATTTTCATTTATCTATCATCTTGCCTGTGGTGAGGAATAATTTCATCAACTCACTTAGAGAAATTTTTTACTATTGCCTTGGGCGCATTTTATATTTCATGAGGGATATATTTCTCTTAAAATCCAATGCCTAGCATATTTCCATTCAAATTTCCATCACCTTATCTTCAACGCCCTAGCAATTTTTTAACCATCTTATGCATCTTGGGCGCATTTAGCACCTTGAGGAGGATATTAGCCACGCCTTAGTAATTTTTCTTTTTCCCCACCACACTTACTCTTTACTTGGTGCATATCTCATAGGCAAGAGGATAGGCGCATATCATGTGTGAAGGATAAACTTTCAATGCCCAACATGTGACCTTTGAGCTCCCTTGTTTTGTCCTTACATGCCCTCATTTGGGCGCATTTGAGCATAGGAGGAGGATAAGCTTCTTTCAATGCCTCTTTGACCTTTGACTTTCCCACTAAACTTGGGCGCATTTCATCCCTTGAGAAGGATGGGCGCATTTAGCATAGGGTGGAGGATTAGCCTCAACACTTGGCCTTTTTTTTTTCGTCCTCATTCTTCTAATTAGGTGGGCGCATTTTCAAGGTGGTGAAGGATAAAGCTTTGACTTTTTGACTTTGCTTTGAAGTAGCATGGGCGCATTTCCTATGTCATGAAGGATGAAACATTCAACACCACCCTTGACTTTTCTTTGACTTCTCCATGAGCTTCTTAACATGGGCGCATTTTGCTTGTAGTGAAGGATGAAACTTGGATACTTAGAAATTTTTCATGCTTGACTTGAGAGGTAGGCACAAATGGAGGTGGCAGGAGGATAAGCATTACGCCTTAGAATTTTATTTTTTTAAACATCCTCATTCTTCATGCCTTGAGGGCGCATATGGAGGGTGGTGAGGGATAAGACTTTATGCCTTAGACATTTTTTTTTTTTTTTTTTGAGGCAAGTTGGGCGCATATGGAGGTAGCAGGGGGATATTCGAACGCTTAGAAGCCTTTCTTGCTCTCCAACTGAAGTGGGCGCATTTTCAAGGTGGTGAAAGATGAATTTCTACACTTAGCCATTTTTCCTTCCCTGTGTCCTGCTATTTATAGTAAGTCCTCTAATTTCCATACTTCTGAAGCTTGAATCAATTTGAAATTTTAGGCATAGGACCCTCATGACCTTGTCAACTTGTTCACACTACCATCTTGAGCTGACCTGCTAAAAATAGCGTGTTTCTGTTGGTGGTTTACTATTTATAGTAACTGCCTGTTTCTGAGACCTTCACAGCTCTGTTTGACTTGAAATTCGAATGACGTGCTCCTCATCAGGTGACCTGCCCATTAACACTGGCACCTGCTGCTGGTTTACTATTTTTAGCCAGTTTCTGGAACGCCTTACTATAAATAGTAAGTGCTCCGATTGCCTTCAAATTTTACCGGTGGATAGCTTGAAAGATGCTAATCGCAGTGGGATACACCGGTTTTTGAAAATTCTGACTTTTTACCCCTCATTTTGGGTCCCGAAACTGGAAACCCTAATTTGACTTGCATGCATATCAAACGACCTCCGTTTGACCTCATTTTTGTTGCACTTCGCCATGTTTGTGGTTCTTATGCGCTGGGAGAGAGCTGCCAGAGTGCACCTGCTAAAAATATTAAGTCACTAACTACCAATCATCCTGCTTTGCATGTCACATTACTGCGAAGCTCTTGAAAAACCCACAAGGAATCACCAAACATGCAAAGAAAACCCTGACATGCAAACCCTAAAAATAACCTCTGAAGGCTGAACTCCGAAAGTCATTATCTCATTTTGCATGTTATACCATTGTGTAGGTCTCTGAAAACCCAGAAGGAATGTCCAGACATGCATTGAAAAGCCCTGTATATAAACCCTGAAATTTGCTCTGGAAGCTGAACTGCTAAAAATAGTCCATTCTGGCTCAAAATTTTCCAGTGAGTAGCTTGACATGTTCTGAATGCAATTTGACGATCAAAACCTCAAAAATGTTGAAGGAACACCCTAAATTGCACACTTACTAAAAATAGTAAGTTGCCGGAATCTGATGAAATTTTAGTGGAAACTTGCTAGAAGCATACTGATATCAACGTTAATCTTAGATTTCGATTTATTCACTTCATTTGACCTCAGATTGACCAAAAAGGTACAAACCCTAATTTTCAGGCTTGGCCAAATTTCACGTTTAGGCTCACAGATGGGCACAACCCCAGAAAGGCAGACAGCAGAAAAAGACCAAAAGAGAGAGAGAGAGAGACAAAAACAAAGCCAAAAGACCAGAATGAAGCAAAAATTAGGGGGTCCCCATTTTGAATGGGGCAATGTGTGAAAAGGTCACAACAGGAACAAGAAGAGTTTCTAGTCCCATGGTGGAGCTTGCAATCCATAATTAGTGATGAAGGATGGTTTCTGACCTTTGTAACTCGTGTTCAAAGCAAAAGGGGGAAATGTTACAGCCACAGTATAGTGACTCTACTCATAATTTCCTTGTGCAGCTATGAATCAGCAATTTGGGGTATCATGATCAGAACTTGTAGATCCCAAGGTAAATTTCATGATGCTAATCTAGAAGGTGTAACTGCACATGATGCCAAAGCTTACACCCCTGTTGATGAGGTCATTGAGGAGGCAACAACCATGAGAAAGCCAAGGTTAGTGAGTCTCACTACTAAAGAAGATGATATATTTGTTATACTTCCCAAGATTGATGAGCATGAGTTCATATTATGCTGTCTTGGCATGAAGCGGATAGAGCTTTTGGAGTTGTTATTGCTTGAGGACAAGCAATTTTCGGGATGGGAGGATTGTCATATCCTCGATTTGGATCCTATCTTCAACTAGGCGGGGAAAAGCATTTTTAAATGCTAATTTAAAAATAATATTAAATATTTCAAATAATATTAATATAAAATAAATTTAAATTATTAATTAATAATATTTAAATTTAAATTTTTGTGGCCGACCTACTAGGAGGCGTGTAGGTGTGGTCGACATCTTGGAAGGCTTATTGTGTTTGCATATTTATTGAGTTATGTTTTGCGAAATCATTACGATTTTGGGAGATATTCTTTGTGGATTCTTCAAGGACGAAAACCTCTGAGAGTCTACGCCCAGGTGAGACATCCATCTCTACCTAGTGGAATTGTGTCTATTTCCTTTGTTCACCATCATTCAATTCTGATTAATGTTTGTCGACCAGGTACAAGGAAGTGGGCGCTAAGTTACCGATCTAGCCAAGCCTCTGGCTCTGGCTGAACTAGTCACTCACGCAAATCAAGAATTCGCATATTCCAATACAGCGAACCAAGGAGCATATAGCATTATCAACACCTCATCATCCTATCGCAAACTACAAGCATTCTCTAGGCGAAGTCATATTCTGAATTACAATGTGTTGTTCGAAGATTATAAGTGATCGCAGCCATTCTGAGTGTCGGGATCTTAACGTCTAGGCACTTCCAATATCCTCACGGGTCTGGGTGTATCTACGACTTTTCTCTACTCAATGGATGCATAACAGTTAGATTGAAGCGCCATTCTACTCCTATTCAACCTTGGTTGTGAGCTGAAACCTTCCTATTCACTGCTATGGTAATAGGAAAATAATATGAGTTTGTATTTGGGTGTTGGCTAATAATTGGCCCATCAAACATTTTTGAAACTTACTTTCAATGATATAGTTTTCTATGAGCAGTATATCACTAGAGGTTACTGTCATTGTGTGATATTCTAATTCTATTCTATTCTACTGTTGCACAAATACTGGCTTGAATGATCGATTTTTTGTGTTAGATCAATTGGTGATTTAATTGTTTAAATAGTTTCGTGATGATTCTAACCTGGCCTCTTACAGGTGGAACTTTTCTGTTACTCTGAGATGGATTTCTCATTGTAACAATTTTCTTTCTTCTTTGAAGGTATGTCAGGCATTAGGTATAATTCTGCTCCAGACCAACAAGAAGGTGACTCAGCTGGATAAGACTGAAGTTCCAGTTGTCAGAGAATTGAATAACATCCACATGCAGCTAGAAGCGGATCCCAGAATTCAGAGTCGCATTGACATATCAGTTGTGGATATACCAGGTGGTTATGGCATGCTATTGAGTAGGGACTGGGCAAGGAAATTGAATGGATACATTGCGACTAACTTCTCCCACATGTGGCTTCCTTGGAGAGGAGTTCCAAATCAGATAAAAATTGAAAGTACACCACGGCTCAGATTGATGATCACAGAATGTGGAGAAAATAGTGATATTTTGTTCGTAGAAACTGATTTGGGTTCATATAAGCCCATTAAGAAAGAAGTCCTCATGCTGCAGAGCTCGAATGAAGAAAAGTTTTTAGAAGATATGCCTACCTCCACCGAAGTGTTGATTGAAAATGATTCAAGCGGGGATGAGAATGAAAGGATGTTTAGAGATTCTATGTTAAAAGATGCAAAGCAAGAAACAGAAAATGCCTCCATCAAGGACTTACCGCCACCCAATTCATGTAGGATTCACGAGGCTTTCCATTCAGAGCGTACAGATGCCATGAGCGAGATCTACATAGAACAAGTTCCAAAGATGATTCAACAAGTCACTTTAGAGGAAACATGTGGAGAAGTCAATGAGAGAGAAGACCGGGTTCAAATTGGATTGTCCCAGTTAGTGCACTTGGAGGAGAAAAGAAATGAACCTTTGGAAAGTTTGGCCAAGTATCAAGGAGTTATGAACAGACGGATCGACAAATCTTGGTTGGACCCTTGTCAAGCTTCTGAGATCCTGGAAGATAGTGCATTTAAGTTACGGACACGAACAGGAGGGGATATCCCATTGCGAGTCGATGGGAGATTCCTCAAGCATTATTTCCAACCCTAGGTTCTCTCCGAGAACCTACTTTGTAACATAGTTAGATTAGGTTTGCTTTCATTTGCTTTCCCCTTTGCTTTCCTGTTTTGTCTCGTTTTGGTTTTGGTTTGTTGCCCTTTGGGTTTTTGGTTTGGTGGTTCTTCCCTTGAGTTGTCCGCTCAAGTGGTTTTGGTTTGGAATGGGCAAGGATTTTGGGTTTCCCATTGCGAAGGGGGTGGTGATGGTCTAACTTTCACAACGTGGTTTCTTTCCACTGGAATTTGTGCAAATTTTTGAAAAGACTAAGGTTGTTTTCCTCTTGTCATCATCGAGTTAGCGATTGAACTCGTCTCGGGAGGTTAACCCGTTATTGTATTTTAACACATGAATCTAAAGATCCTAAATACTTTACCTATCTCCATTCTGAGTCATTTTGGTTTCTTGGGAAAGGTCTTGGCAGGTGAAAATCTTACATCTTGCTTCAGCGCCACTACAATTCTCAAACCCATTGGAGGCTTCATTGCCTGCCAGCCAATTGAGGAATTGACGGAGAAATCAAATGAAGAAAAGAAAATGTGCTTAAAAGAAATATCTGAAATATCAAGAAAATGAGAAATGAAAAGAAAAATATTATGAAATATTGGTTTTGGGAACATACGAGTAACTCCACCGGGGCTATGGACGCCCGGCCGGCAGTGGAGCAATATTCGTGAGAATTGTAGCGACAACCTCGTCGGGGCTATAGACGCCTGACTGGCAGCGAGGCAATGTCCAGGATGCTTTTGAAGTTAAGATATTTACATAACCTGCTGCGGCCGATTCCAGAAGTCGAGATGGTTTAGAGATGGAACGAACGCACACTCACGGGGTCTTGGATAAAAGTGTTTTGATCCAATATCGAATTCTTCTCCCCTTTTGAGTAAGTATCCTTCTGTATGATGGTTTGAGGAAGATTTAATCAAGGTTCAATTCTTAAAGTGTTTTTCAACACTTTCCCGTGGGGATGCCAAATGTTGTGACCTTTTCACACATCGCCCTATTCAAAATGGGGACCCCTAATTTTTGCTCCATTATGGTCTTTTGGCTTTGGTTTTGTCTCTCTCCCTCTCTTTTTGCTGTCTACCTTTCGGGGATTATGCCCGCCTGTGAGCCTAAAACATGAATTTGGCCAAGTCCGAAAATTAGGGTTCCCACCTTTCTAGTCAGTCCGGGGTCAAATGAAATGAATGAATTGAAAATTGAGACTAACGTTGCTATCAGTGTGATTCCAGCAAGCTTCCACTAAAATTTCATCAAATTTCGGCTACTTACTATTTTTAGTAAGTGTGCAATTCGGAGCAGTTTCTCAACACTTTTGAAGTTTTAATCGTCACACTGCATCCAAGACGCATCAAGCTACTCGCCTACAAAATTTGAGCTGAAACGGACAACTTACTATTTTTAGCAGTTCAGCTTCCAGAGCAGATTTCAGGGCTTAGATGCAGAGTTTTTCAATGCATGTCCGGAGATTCCTTATGGGTTTTCAGAGACCTTCGCGATGGTGTAACATGCAAAATGAGATGACAACTTTCAGAGTTCAGCCTTTGGAGGCTATTTTTAGGGTTTGCATGTCAGGGTTTTCTTTGCATGTCTGCATATTCCTTATGGGTTTTTCGAGAGCTTCGCGATGATGTGACATGCAAACGGAGATGGTCACTCATTTGGGAACTTACTATTTTTAGCAGGTGCATCCCGGCAGCCGCTTCCCAGCACTTCAGAATCACGAGCTGATCGCTATGCAACAGAAACGAGGGAAAACAGAGATCATTTGATATGCATGCAGAACAAATTAGGGTTTCCAGCTTCAGGACCTAAAAAGAGGGATAAAAAGTCAAAATTTTCGAAAACCGGTGTAAACCACTGCGATTAGCATCCTTCAAGCTATCTGCCAGTAAAATTTGAAGACAAACGGAGCACTTACTATTTATAGTAAGTCATTTTGGAAACAGGCTAAAAATAGCAAATCAGTTGCATGCGTCGATGTCGACAGGCAGGTCACGTGGTGAGGAGCGCCTCATTCGAATTTCTAATCAAATGGAGTTGTGGAGGTATCAGAAGCAGGCAGTTACTATTTATAGCAAATCATCTTCAGAAATGGGCTAAAAATAGCAAGTCAACTCAGAATAGCAGTGTCAACAAATTGATGAAGTCGTGAGGATCCTGTGTTCAAAATTTCAAATCAATCCAAGCTTCAGAAGTATGAAAATCATGGGACTTACTATAAATAGCAAGGAAGAAGAAGCTAGCAGAGGCTGAGAAAAAACGCCTAAGTGTTGACAATATCCTGTAGCCTACCTCAAATGCGCCCTCATCCAGTTGACAAGTGATAAAAATTGCTAAGTGTTGAAAATATCCTACAGGCACCCCTAAATGCGCCCTCATCTCCAGCTGGAAGTCATGAAAAATGTTTAAGTATTGGTTTCATCCTCCTGCCAGGGAAAAATGCGCCCACCTTGAGGAAATTGATGAAAAAATTTCTAAGGCAAGAAACTCGTCCACCTCCTATGGCTAAATGCGACCTCAAAGTGGATGACTTCAAGGAAAAATGGCTAAGTATAAATATCCTCCACCACCCTCCATTTGCGCCCATCCTTCATCAAGTAGGAAATGCGCTCAAGAAGTCAAAAGGTCAACAGAGTTTATCCTACAGCCTAGGTGAAATGCGCCCTCAAGGTGATGGCATGCTAAAAAAATTTCTAAGTATAAAAGTTCATCCTGCTCTCATGCCAAAATGCGCCCACCTCTCAAGAAGTCAAAGGAGTCAAAGATTTTCATCCTCCACACATAGCAAAATGCGCCCAAAACAGAGCATGTGAGGACAAAACTAAGGGAGATGAAGAGTCACTTGTTGGAGGCGTTGAAAGTTTTCATCCTCCTCTACATGAGAAATGCGCCCATGATTCAAGGCAAGCTAGGAAAAATTCAAAGTGAAAATCTTCATCCTTCATGAGGTGTGAAATGCGCCCAAACATGCTAAGAAGAGGACAAGAAGGTTGACTTTCTCCTCCCTCCTTTGAATGCGCCCATATGAAGACATGTAAAGACAAACGCCCATGCAAAGTTGGTAGTCATGCAAAGTTGGTATTCATGCAAAATGAGTTAAAGAAATTCGAATTCATGCAAAGGAGGAAGAAGACAAGGCGTTGAAAGTGCTAAGTGATGAATAATTTTTCCTAATGCGTGGTTATTATCCTTCTTCAAGTGTGAAATGCGCCTAGGGTGGTAAGTGTGTTAAAGATAAAAAATTGCTAAGGCATTGAAGTATGCTAGGCGTGGGAATTTTAAAGTGAAAATGTCCCTCATAGAATATAAAATGCGCCCAAGGCATTTTAAAAAGAAATTTCTCCAAGGCAAAGTGAATTTCTTCACCACTAGCAGATGAATAAAATTGAATAAAAATTCCCTAAGGCGAAAATTCAAAAAAAAAATGCTAAGTGATTCAAAAAATTTCTAAGGCACAAATATTTTCTTCCTTAGGAAAATCACGCTTAAGTCTAGTGAAGTGATAAAATTTTCCTAAGGCGTGAGCAAATTTGCCAGTGGATGAAGTCAGATGTTGGCAGTGCAGGAACAATAAAAAAAAATTCCGAGTCAGAGCAAGGAAATACTTCAGGATTGAAGAACGGAATCAAATTTGTTAAAAAAAAATTATTTTTTCCAAGGTGCAAAATTCAAGAAAATTAAATGAACCCGTTCATTGTGCACCCATGAGTTCGACGCGTTCTGAAGGAAATTTTCTCCTAGGTATTGAAGATTATCGATGAGGAGTTGATTTTAAAGTCTTCCATGCTTCGCTGCAGCCTTCAGGATGAAGATTTTTGATGGGCACTGGATTGATGAGTTTTCCTAAGGGAAATTTGAAAATTTTCTAAGGCAAAATGAAGAAAATGTGTTTTCAAGGTGAAATCCTCCAGACGATGAATTTGAAAGGAACTGCCTAGGTGAATTTGCTCAAATTCTTCGTGAAGATAATCTTCTTAAGCCGGAGATGAATAAAATCAAAATCGTCAATAACCCAGCTAATGAAATGAATTTCTCAAAGATGATACGCCCTTAAGATGGGTTGAAAATTTGGCTAAGGCATGAAGAATCATGAAGAAGGCAGAAGTTGGCTAGTGAGGACGATGAACACTTGGAAGTTAGAGTGTGAAAATCCTGGTAAGTAAGTTGAATTTATATTATGAAATGTTCTAATTCTCTTCTCCTTGCTTGTTTTGCAGGAGGAATGTTGAGACCAAGCGGCGATGACTTAAGTGATCCAAGATGACATTTCAAACTTGAAGGAAGAAAAGTTGCGAAAAATGGCTAAGTGTTGAGACTTAGTGACAAAGAAGAAATGTTTTTAAAACTCAAGATGGAGAAAAGAATGGAAGCTCGAGCGAAGTTGAAGAACGTCAAGAAGAAGATCAAGAACAGTGTGAACGCGTTTCAAAGTTGGAATCTTCTAGAAGGATGATGGACATTAATGGCTTATTTATTACCCCACTCCTCTTGGTGGCGGTTTTTAGGGTGGATCTTGTTTAGGGCTGAGGTGGCACAATCTGGGCCATCCAGCCGATTGTAATCTGAGCCGTCCGTTGGACTTGGCCATCTATAAAAAGGGGAGTCCCCCTCATTTGTATCTCATTAGAATTAGATCAGAGTTAGGATAGCAGAGGAGTAGAGAGAAATAGATATAGTAGAAAGTAGAATAGTTGATAGTATAGTTTAGATTGAAGAGGAAGGAAAGTCTTCCCTTTGAATACTTTGTAAGAAGGTGTCATGAATGCTTTCATAATAAAAGTATTTCCATTGATGGTAATGTCTTCTTTGTTATGAGTAGTTGTTGAGGCTTCTTCGTCCTTCCAATTCACGTAGCATCTTGAAGTAGCTTATAGTAAAGTAGATTTCATTTTATGCAAGTAATTGTGGAATGTGGTGCTCGATTTGAACAAGACTTCGTTCGTCCATACCACTAGCGGGCTCGCTAACGGTGGGTTCGCCTTGCGTGGTCAACTGGAACTTTGTGAAACTTAACTTCAATCATGGTTTATATGTTGGCATGCGTTGTTGTGATGGTGTCTTCATGCTAGATCGTGATCTGAACATCTTGAGTCGCTCCTCTGAAGATTGCACCAGTTCCGCGGAAGCTGTCCGAAGTGAGGCAAAACGGAGCTTGGTTGAAGTCTGTGAGAATTGATCACCGTGTCCTACACTTTAGAATAGACTAGAACATTCTTATCCCTACACTCATTTTAAATTCAGTTCACTTCTGGTTAGGATTAGGAAACTTGTGCTCACTTGCAAAATCATTCGAATTGCATGAAAGCCCTTAGTCCGCTGTCTGTTGTCAACTGTCGAACAATTGTGTAAGTCCCCTTGAAATACCAGCAATATCACATCAAGCCAACTGAGACTATTCGCACCGAAGGAACCATGGAGTTAAATGTATGATCTATCTCGCAATCTTAGCATGCAGGAAACTTTGTTCAAGAGAGGATAGAGTAGCCGTTGGCGACTTTATTCTGTGTTGGTGTAGTCGCAAAAACCACGTCAACAGTTTCCTTGTTTTGCTAGGGTTTGGAGTTTGGAAGTCTGTTGAATCTGGATGTATTGTGCCTACAAATGATCTAAGCACTAATGATGAGATCAAGGCATATGAGAACAACGGGAAAGCAAGGTATGCCCTTTTGAATGGTCTTTCTAATACTAAACTTGTGAAAATTATGAATCTCAAATCTGCTAGTGAGATCTAGAAGAAGCTAGAAAGCATCTATGAAGGAGATGAAAAAGTCAAGCAAGCTATGATGCAGAACCTAAAGATCAAATTTGAAACCCTGCAAATGTCAGAGGATGAAGATATTACAAGCTACATGCATAAAGTGGACTAAGTTGTCAATTCCATCAAAGGCCTTGGTGGAAAACTTGAAGAAGATGAGGTGGTAAAGAAGGTACTAAGAACTCTACCTAAATATTATAGTCATAAAGTTTATGCTATTGAAGAAGTTCAGAATTTAAATCCATATTCTAGAGATCAATTGTTTGGTGCTTTAATTGCTTTTGAATTGAGAGAGGTCGGTCCATGTGATTCAAAGAATGAAACTGCTTTCAAAGTTGGCACAGCTAAAAAGAATGAGGAATCAGATCTAGATGATGTTGATGATGTAAAAGCAAACTTTGTGAGGAGATTGAAAAAGGACACTAGAAAATATAGAGGTAAGTTACCTTTCAAATGTTTCAATTGTGGAAAGATTGGTCATTATGCTTCAAGATGTCCTATCAAAGCTTCAAAAGATAAATATAAGGAGAACAAAGGTAAATCAGTTAAGAGAAGTTAATATGTTAAAGAAGATGCTAGTATATTTGATGATGAATTTGATTACACTATTGATGAGGATAATGAATGCTTGTTCATAGTTCTAAATGATGGAACTAATTCTGCTAACCCTGAGAGATGTATGAAGGAAAGTGCTTTGGAAACAGGTCATAATATTGAAGAAGCAATGGTGACTGTCTGTCATGCTAGAGAAGAGAAGAATAACTAGATCATTGACAATGGATGCTCAAATCACATGACTAGTGATAAGAGTAAATTTGTTAAACTTGAGAAATTTGAAGGTCTTGTTAAGTTCGGAGATGATACATCTGCTAAGATATGCAGAAAAGGTTCAATCAGTTTTGATGGCAAGTGTTGTACCCAAACCAATTTTTTTTAATTTTTTGCTTCATTAAGGCATTTTGCTTAAAAGAGTCTAAACCTTGTAAAATGATGTCAAAACACAATTTTTGGGAAAATCAAGTATGGACTTTGTGTCAGTGTAATGTCAGGAAGATACTAATGAAATTTGAAAAAATTGAAAATTAGGGTTTTCAAGCACCCCTATTTCAGGTCACAAAATACTAAAAATTGAAACTTGTTAGAATTGACTGAAAATTGTTTTGATTGGCTTATTTTGCTTCACGATCACAATGGTGAAGTCAGTTTCAATTAAAACTCAGTTTAAGTCTGATGGGTACTTTTCGCTTTTTTTCAAATGGAAAGTTAGGAGTTCTGAGGTTGTCAATGGTAGATGGCCAAAGACCAGGTGTTGAAATCTAAGTCTAAAACGCTCAAATGAAGAATCTATGGCGAGATAAGTTCAAAATAATGCTTCGTCTTGGAGGAGATTTTTTGCCGAGATGAAAATCATCAAAAAATTTCTAACTCTGGAGCACTAGAGCCCCTGGAGGCCAAGGGCACCCTAGATTTTAGAGGCCTAGATTTCAATTTTGAGGTTTGTCACTTCCAAGGAGACTTGTCAGGAATACTGTCAGCTTCACAATGAGCTATCCAGCCAGCCTAAAAGATTTGTCTAGCACCTGATACGGGAGATTGAATGAGAAACGAGGAAGATGCAAAAATGACTAACACTGGAGTGAAAAGTGTGCCTCTTAGCCAGGGGCACCCATCTTTTTGAGGGACCAGATGAAGGATTTCGACTAAATGATACCTAGAATGATTGTCTCAAATTTGATCAGGCTTCGCAACGCATCCGTCAGCAGGTGAATCTGAGTTGCTGAATTGTCAAAATCAGAGGTCAAACATGAGGTTTAATCATGGTCAAAATATCAAGGAAAAAGCAAAAGTGCCCCTTGGGGCCAGGGGCACCCAAGGTTTTGGAGCCTTAAATGTAGTCTTTCTGGTGATCTTAGGTATTCATCCTGTTCGTGTTACATCCAGCTTTCCGTTGCATATCTCGGACAGGTCAGAAGACGAGTCAGCAGCCTATAGCCGGAGATTAAGTGTGATTTTTCGCCAGTTTGTAAAAAGGCTAAGTCTGAGAACGAAAGCGCCCCTAGAGGCCAAGGGCGCCCTTGATTTTAACCCATCAGAAGTGGATTGCAGTCTCAAGGAGTGTTTTGTCAGTTTGGATCCTACTCTTCAACGAAACTGTCAACTAGTCAATTGGGCGTGTCAGTCAACCAAAATCAGTGGTTGAACATGGGCTCCAGTAAGGGATGCAAATCCAAATTTTCATAAAATTGTTTTAAGTCTGGAAAATGACGCCTATAGTCAAAGGTTTGACTTTTGAATTGAAGATGACTAAGCGCCCCATAATGGTGGAGTTTTTCAAATGGATTTAAATATTATTTAATGTTTACTCAATTGAACTTAAATCTTATTTAATTCAATTTATTTTGCTTGCAAAAGGGGTGATTTGTTTTGCATGCAAAGTTAACTGAGAGTATCAAAGTTGGCACCCTTTTTAGGGTTTATTTTTCATTCAGTTAACTATTTTGGGGTCCAATCAGGTAAAAGTCGTACATTTTTGGGTCCAATGAGGGTGGCGCATGATTTGCAAGCAAATGGGACAATTTTAGACTTAAATTTATTTATTTAAGTCATTATTATTGCCATTTTTCTCATAATAGGTTCAAGCAAAGGCAATTTTCTTGAGCAATTGAAGATTCGAAGGTGCTTTGAGTTCAATTTTTCAGTGCCAGATCCAGATTGTTCAGAAGATTAATTTCTAGAGTTCAATTTTTCAGTGCATACAGACTTATCGAATCTCAGTCAAGAATAGGCGACTTTTTGAGGCAGAATAAACAAACTTCTATCTTCTGTTTAAAATTCTTCTATTCTTGTCTTAGGTATTCTTCACATGTCAAAGAAAACGGCAGAATTTTTCAAATCTAATCATCTGGGTTCACATATTTCAGTGACAGTAGCAAAACTCATGTCTTAGATTTTTTCGAGAAAATTGCCCCGCTGCTTTTATTGTAAAAGCATTGTGCCTTTTTCCAAGAATTCCTTTGCATGTAGGTCAAAAACACATCTTTTTCAAAATCGAATTATCTAGGTTGCCTTAGAATTCCACTACCTACAAAACCCATGTTCCGGATTTTCTCGGGAAAAATTGCCCCAAGTGAGCTCTAGAACCCCTACTTTTTCTCGACTGAAAAGCCTTTGCATGCCTAGCCAAAACTCACTTTTTCGTATTTTTGTTGATCTAGGTTTGTTTAGAATTCAATTCTCTACAAAACCCACATTTCAGAAAAATTCCGAAATTTTTTTCCTACAACTAGCTATTTTTAGCCTCATCCAAAGCTTTTTCAACCTTTTTTTTGAAAGTTGTCCTAACATACCCGACTTTACAGTCAAAAGTCTTGATTTTCAAAATGCAGTTCAACCCCATAGATTATAAGACCAAATCGGTCTTGATGCATGACTTTTTGAAAACCTTGGACACAGACTTGGGTCGTGTCTATCCAATGGTCAATCTCAGTGCGTTGGAAGGCATTAGCAGCAATACATTGAAGAATCTTGAATGTTTCAAGTTGTTGGCAACAACGTCTATTCCTATCACAGCTTTCGATCTTGAGTTTGTTCTTGCTTGCATCAAGCATTACGACTTGTCTACACAACAAATCAGATCAACTGATGGGAGAGTCATCTGCAGCCTTGAGTCGAGGGACATGGAAAAGTGTTTTGCTATTCCTCCTCGTTCAAACAATTTCACTGTAGTCATTGAGGCTTGTGATAATATATGGTATGAAGACCAAGACAGATCACAGAGGAAAGTTGCTCAAAGATGGTTGAAAATACAGAAGACTAACATGCCTAAAAAGGTTGGTCATGGCGAATTCAAGGATGAAGTTGCCATTTTAATAACTCTACTCAATTGGGTTACAGGTCAGGAGGAAGCTAATATTTTCCGACCATGGATGTTCTATGTCATTTCTAGGATCCTCAACGGTATAGAGCACTTTGACTGGGCCATGTTGATCAACGAGTTCCTTCACCAGCAGATTACTGCATTCCTCAAAATCCACAAGTTTCACATGGTGTCTTACTTGGTCTACTCGATTGCATCTCAAGGCAGTTTTAGACACTTGAAGACCAACGGGACTCTTGGTGTTCAGCACATTCACAAATATCACTCTCAGTTGGAGTTCTCAAAAGCTGAATAGGATTTTAGGGCAGTGAATGATCACTTTTTCATGAAGACAATCAGGGATCTCGACAACGAAATGCACATCAGGATTTCACCAAAGGCAAAGTCAGCGATGGAGAGTTGGGCGGATTGGTTCATTCAATTCCCCACTTTCACATATATCCGAGTGCATGGTTACATCGGAGAGCCTCTGATGCTACCAAGGTACTTGTCAGACAAGGTCCTTTTCATGGAGTTTCTCAAACAAGCTCAACATGTTCACTCTTTTCTTCGCAGTCGCCATAAGTCAGTAGTTACCTTTCCTTTCGGATGGGGTATTTCCACATGCAGGACTGTCGCTGATTGCAAGTTTATGAGGACCAAGCTTGAGAAATTCAACCTCAAGTACCATATTGAGAGGCGTTCCTATGATCCTTTGGGTCAGTATGCAGCTCGATTGGAGCGAAGTATTGCACACAAGCCAGCACTTGAGGATTTTTGGGCTAATTGCGAGGATTAATTTGAAGTTCATCGACGTCACTACTGCAAACTTACTATTGCTCAAATTGTTGATTTCCTATCAGAGGATGTTGAGGGTCTATCAGATGATGATGGAGAGGTTCTGCTTAGTTCATACGTCAAAGATCAAGTTGCTCGTCAACCACTTCGCCAACCAGATTGGTACGCCAAGGAGAGTACTTCCATTAAGGACGTGTCAAAATCATTTATCAAAATCAGCAGGCAATTCTTGGAGAGTAAGAGAAGGCGCAAGATAGTTCCAGACGCGGAGCCACCAATAGGATTTTCTTCACTACCTTCTACCTCAAAGTCAAGGCCTCGGGTTAAGGTTATCTTGAAACTGCCTGAAGGGGTTAGACTCACCAAAAACACTAAGGGGAGGAGTACTGGCAAGCAGAAGCAAAAACAGGTAGAAAGGGCGCCTGAAGTTCCAATAGAGACAGTTATACAGGCTGAACCATATCTTTCACCTCCTAGTTCGCCATTTTCACCACAGTCACCTCCTATCGATATAGAATCAAAGTCGGAACCGCCAGTTCGAGAAGCATCAGAGATAGTTGATCCACCACAGGTTGATACAGCAACAGCGGTCTCTCCTCGAGCTGATAATATTGCTCATTCATGTTGGCTCAAGAAATTTTTGGGAAGACAAAGGTGAGAGCCTTCATATCACCTTGATTTGTTTGAGTTTGGCGATCCTCTTTGGGGAAGGTCGAACAAGAAAATCAAGAAGCAGGTGCATATTGAAAAGACTCCAGAATCAGAGATCATCATAGAAGTTGCTACGCCACCAAAAGGTAAAAGCCTGGATGAAGTTGAGGTTGGTGATTTCACCTTTGTCAAAGCAAATCTTGGCAGGAGCACTAGAGAAACAAATGTGAGCCTTCTCAAGATTGTCACAAATAATCTTGAAGAGTGTGTCATGAAGGACGGAGAAGATAAAGTGCTTCTTAAGGCTGAAATCAGGCAACTTTGACAGTATATTTCTGATCTCGTTCATGGAAATCTAAGCAGAGCACCTATTCTTCCACAAAGCACACCTGCAGAACAACAAAGGTTGGATCAGTTAGTCAATCATGGTAAACTTTTAGACAACTAGGTTGAAAACTTCATTGTTATAGGTCGGCATCTTCTCGCAGAGTTCTATCAATTGAGGAGTGACGCGCATAGACTTCGTCAGGGAATCCAGCTGCTCGAGATTGAAGTAGTAGAAGGCATGGCGAAAGACCGAATTCTCATATCCCATTTAGCAGTTGCATATGACGCCATGGTAGTAGAAGAAGAGAAAAGAAAGATCTTCGCTTGGAGAGAACAACACCTTTTCAGGATGGAGACATACGAGAGAATCTATGCCAGGTTGAATACACTCAAAGAGAGTGTTACTGGAGCTCTCAAACTCATCAGTAGCTTTGTCACTCAAATCCCGTGCCATTATCATCTTGAAGATGGTACATATGTTGAACTTGATGTAGTACAAGCTGAGTTTGAAGGGCTGGTTCATGATAGTCTCGAGGGAGATCCTATGGCATCCAAGTTGGATCACATCTCAGTGATGACAACTAGTTTTAAAAAGGCAACTAAAGAGGTCAAAGAATGCATGAGGGCAATCAAAGATGGTGATAGAGAGTTGAACAGGTAGGTTATCATCGTGGACAGCGTCAAAGTATCAGAAGATGAGACAATCAACCAGTTCCTAGATGAGGTGTTAGATCGTGATGACCTAGAGTGATTCGTCAATTGGAACCTGCAGTTATTTTCGAGGATAGAGTCAAGAGCAGCAGTTAATTCGACATTCAGTCTTGAGTTCTAATTGCTGATTTTATGCACGCACATCTCATCCTTGGAGATATCTTCGTAGGAGTTTAGACTTTTAGTTAGGAGTAGTTAACTAATATTAGTTATTAGTTATTTTTATTTCAATAAGGACTTGCATGTTGCACATGTCCAGTTCAGTTGAGTCCTGTTTCGATTAACTGATGGTAGTTTTCCAGTTAACTGTATGGTTTCCTTAATTTAGGGTTTAGCAATAAAATTTGTCACACTTGCAAGACTGTAGTTGACTCAAGGTGATTTTAGGGTTCCCTACACCTTTGATGTCTATAAATAAGAGCACCTTTGCTCATTTGTAATTAACTTTTGCACGTGATAGCATACATGCTGAGCAACCTTACCTGTAGTATTGTTATTCTATATCTGTTCAACGAACTTTTATTATGATAATAAATAGTTGTGCAGCCTTACCTGAATGTTATTATTATGGTACTTGTTCACCTTAGTTAAATGGAGTAACTAGTTTGATCGTTTATTGTATGCGTGTCTCGCCAATGCAATTTTCTGTCCTAGTTGGCTTTCTTATGTTATGCTTAACAATCTTTGTTTCAATCTACACCTCGGATAGGTGTTGTCACCTCCTTGGGAATTTAGAAGTCAGGATTGTCGTTTTAATGTTGTGCTAATAATCTTTCTTTCAGCCTATGCCTCAGATAGGTGTCGTCATCTCCTTCAAAATCTTAACTTAAGATTATCGTAAAACCATTCCATCTCCTTTTTCCTCATGCTCTGTTTTCTTGGGGAGATTGGATAGATTAAAGCTTTTAGTTTAGTTGTAGTTAGAGATCTGTGAAACCAAAAAATCCTTAGCTACAACATTCTTGGTTTTCTTAACCTTGTGCCTCTTCCAACTGAGACAAAAAGATAGGAGTTAGATTACTTTACTTTTTTATGCAAATCAACATAAAGAGGGAGCTTCCCTCCTAATTTGAAGAGCATTCATTATGCACTGTGCATAGTTGTCCATACCAACTCGCACTCCAGAGGTGCTAATTGTTACACCAACAGCAAGCATAATACAGATGATGTTCTCTATGTTAAGGGTCTTCGGCATAGCCTTTTCAATGTAGGAAAGATGTGTAGCAAAGGATATAACCTTGTGTTTCAGGATGATGGTTGTGAAATCAGAAAAGGCTTTGGAACTTTGGTTGCTGCAGAAAGGACGGATAGAAATGTTTATCAGCTTAAAGGTGCTAATGGTATGTGCCTTATGACTCAAATTAATGAAAGTTGGCTATGGCATAGAAGAATGTGTCACATCAATTTTGATAGCCTAGTGAGAATCAATTCAATTCAAGTTGTAAGAGATCTACCAAAGATTACAAAGCCTTTAAATGCAGTTTGTAAGGAATGTCAAATTGGAAAGTAAGCTAGAAAAAGTTTCAAATTCAAAGAACAATCTACTACCAGTCCTTTGGAGTTGGTGCATACAGACCTTTGTGGACCTACCAAAATAAGAAGTTTTCAAGATGACAGGTATTTCATGTTATTGATTGATGATTATTCTAGAATGACTTGGGTTACTTTTCTCAAAGAAAAATCAAAAGCTCTAGATAAGTTTAAAGCATTTAAAGCTATGGTTGAGAATGAAATGGATATGAGAATCAAATGTTTGAGATTTGACAGAGGTGGAGAGTTCACTTCCAATAAGTTTAATAGTTTCTGTGAAGTTCAAAGAATAAAGAGGCATATGTCAACCCCTAGGACTCCTCAGCAGAATGAAGTAGTTGAAAGGAAGAATAGGACTGTTCAGGAAGCAGAAAAAACAATGATGAAAGAAGCAAACCTACTGGAAGTCTACTGAAGAGAAGCAATTCATACTACAACCTACATACTTAACAGAGCACAAGCAAGGACAAACAGTTCAAAGACTCCCTATGAGTTATGGTATGGAAGAACTCCTACTGTCAAATATTTCAGAGTATTTGGAAGAAAATGCTATATCAAGAGAAACAAAGAAAACTTAGGAAGTTTGATGTAAGATCTAATGAAAGAATCTTCCTTGGATATTCTACAAAAAGCAAGGCTTACTGGTTCTACAATAAGAGGCTGAAAATGATTGTTGAAAGTGCAAGTGTTAAAGTGGATAAAGATCTACATAAAGGTCCAGTAATGATAGATGGATATGAATCAAATGATTCCTCTTGCAGAGAAGAAGAAAAAGATATAGGTAAAAAAAATTAAGTACAGGTTAAAGAGGGAGCAGCTCTAGAAAGGATACCTAAGAATCCAAGTATGTGTAGAAGAATCAATCTAAAGATCAAATCATTAGTGACAAAAGCAGAAGTGTATTGACAAGAAAAAAGGCTATTGTGATAGAAGAACAAGTAAACTTATGTTTACTGTCCAAAGTTGAACCTAAAATAGTGGGTGAAACATGCAAAGATGAGTATTGGATCAAGGCTATGAAAGAAAAACTAATGTAGATTGAGAAGAATCAGACTTGGGAACTGTTGTGACCTTTTCACACATCACCCCATCCTAAATGGGGACCCCCTAATTTTTGCTCCATTTTGGTCTTTTGGCTTTGGTTTTGTCTCTCTCTCTCTCTTTCTATCTCTTTCTGCTGTCTGCTTTCCGTGGGGCGTGCCTGCCATTGAGCTTGAACATGAAATTTTGGCTAAGTCTGAGAATTAGGGTTTGTACTTTTCTGGTCAGTTTGAAGCCAATGGAGTGAATAAGTTGAAATTTGAGCTCGACAACACAGTCAGCATGCTTCTAGCAGGTTCCCGGCTAAATTTCATCGAATTCCGACAACTTACTATTTTTAGTAAGTGTTCAAATCAGGGCATTCTCTCGGCACTGTTGAAGTTCTCTTAGTCACATTGCATCCAGAACATGTCAAGCTGCTTGTCTGCGAAATTTGAGCCAGAACTGACAACTTTCTATTTTTAGCAAATTCACCTTCAGGAGCAGATTTAAGGGTTTATATGCGAAGTTTTTAAATGCATGTCTGGAGATTCTTTCTGGGTTTTTTGAAACCTACGCAATGGTATAACATGCAAAATGAGACAATGACTTTCAGTATTCAGCCTTCAGAGGCTATTTTTAGGGTTTGCATGTTGAAATTTTCTTTGCATGTCTGAACATTCCTTGTGGGTTTTTCGAGGGCTTCGCAGTGGTATAACATGCAAACCATGTTCAGGTCTTTTTCAAGAGCCATCTTCAGAGGCTATTTTTAGGGTTTGCATGTCAGGGCTTTTCAACGCATGTCAAGTTATTCTTTGTGGGTTTTTCGAGATCTACGCAGTGATGTGACATGCAAGGCGGGATGATCACTTTTCAGAGACTTACTATTTTTAGCAGGTCCATTCTGGCAATTGCCTAGCACATCAGGATCACGAACAAGGCGAAGTGCAACAGAAACGAGGTCAAACAGAGGTCGTTTGATCGACATGCAAGTCAATTTAGGGTTTCCAGCTTCGGGACCGAAAATGAGGGGTAAAATATCAAAATTTTCAAAAATCGATGTATCCCATTGCGATCAGTATCTTTCAAGCTATCCACCGGTAAAATTTGAAGGCAATCGGAACAATTACTATTTATAGTAAGCCACTTCATAAACAAGCTATAAATAGTAAGTCAGCTTGAGGCGCCAGTGTGAATGGGCAAGTCTACTGATGAGGGTCACAGCATTCAAATTTCAAGTTAAACGGAGTTGTGGAAGTCATGAAATCAAGCAGTTGCTATAAATAGTAAAACACCTCCAGAAACATGCTATAAATGGCAGGTCAGCTCAAGGTGGCAGTGTGAACAAATCACCCAGGTCATGAAGATCCTATGGCGCAAATTCCAAATCAATCCAAGCTTCAGAAGAGGGAAAACCTAGAACTTACTATATATAGTAACACATGAGCTGGCAGATGAAAAACGCCTAAGTTTGAAGTTAAATCCTGCTTGACCCCTGAAATGCGCCCATGGCTGGTGAAGCTGAGAAAATTTTCTAAGGAAAAGTTTATCTTGCTCACCCCCTCAAATGCACCCAAGATGAAACTAGCAGGAGGATGAGAAAGTTGAAGTTTATCTTGCTTGACCCCCTAAATGCGCCCTCAAGATAGCAAGAAACTAAGAAAAAATTCTAAGTGGCAATTCCACCTTGATATGTAAAATGCGCCCAAAAGTATTGAAGATGTTAGCTTGGAGGAAATTGTCTAAGGCGTGTGAAATCCTACTTGACCCCTCATATGTGCCTATGCTGATGATATTATTTGAAAAAAATTCTAAGGCACAAAATTCCACCTGCCTTAGAGAAAATACGCCTAAACTTGAGAGAGGTGATGAAATTTATTGAGGCATGTATGAAACAGGCAGGAGAAAGTCCAAAATGCGCCTAGCTGGAGGAGGATGAATTTGAAATTTTCCTAAGTGTCAAAAAGAGAAGAAATACGCCAGATGTGAAGAATAAAGGTAAATTTGATGGAAAAATATTTTTCTAAGGTCTAAAACTTCAAAAAATTAAATGTACCCTTCGTTTGTAGACCCATGGATTTGATGCTTTCTAAAGGGAATTTTCTTCTAGGTACTGGACATATTCATCGAGGAATTGATTTTAAACTCTTCCACACCTCGCCGAAGACTTTAAGATGAAGATTTTTGATGGGCCCCTGATTGATGAATTTCCCAAGGGAAATAAAAAAATTCTAAGGCAGAGGAATAAAATATGAAAATGCCTAAGTCTGTTATCACTAGAAGAATAAATTATGTTGAAAAATGTTGATGAGGTGAAACACGCTCACAAGCAGGAAATGAAATTTGTCTTGAGCACGAAGAATTTGCAGATAAAGTGAAACTCAAGCTTCCAAATGCACCCTCAGGGTGGAGAAATTTCTAAGGCACAAACTCCAGACATAGGTCCCTAAATGCACAGGTGTTGAAAGGCTATGAAGAAGGCAAAGTTTGCTAGGGAAAAGGATCCAAGGATCACTCCGACCTTGGAGATCAAAGCGTGAAAATCAAGTAAGGTGAGTTTATATTATGAAGTGTTATGATGCTCTTCTCCTTGCTTGTTTTGCAGGGTGAACACCGAGGCCAAAGCATGATGACTTGGGGAAATGAAGCGAGTACTTGGAGGAAGTGGCTAAGTGTTGAGACTTAGTATGTGCCCAACTCAAGTGGCAAAGAAGAAATGTTTGAGTTCAAGACGGGAGAATCCTTCCAAGCTCAGGATGGAGGGAAAGATGGAACCCAAGCGTTAATGGTCACCATCAAGTACTTCAAAGTTGAAGAACAACATCAAGGAAGAAAATCATCATCAAGCAGGAGAAAGAGGTTGTTGGCTTGAAGTTAGATTGAGAACATGCCAGCCATATCCATTCAAAGAGTTGAAGCAGTAGCGACCAGACTTATCCAGTTTGCAGTCAAGAAGAGGAACAAGAACAATGTGAACGTGTCTATGGACGAGAATCTTCTAGAGGATGGTGGACATTAATTGTTCATTTATTACTCCACTCCTCTTTTTAGGGTTAGGGCTTATGTGGCTCAATCTGAGCCCTTCATTGTAATTGAATCTGAGCCGTCTGTTGGACTTGGCCAGCTATAAAAGGGGCATCCCCCCTCATTTGTACGGCATTAGAAATTAGAATAGCAGAGAGGAAATAGAGAGAGATTGATAGAATAGAGTAGCATAGGTTGATAGTCTAGCTTAGATTGAAAAGGAAGGAAAGTCTTCCATTTGAATACTTTGTAAGAAGTTGTTGTGACCACTTTCATAATAAAAGAGTTTTCATTGATGGTGATCTCCTCTTTGTTATGAGTAGCTAGCGAGGCTTCTTCATCCTTCCAATTCACGTAGAATCTTGAAGTAGCTTAAAGTAGAGTAGATTTCATTTCATGCAAGTACTTAGTAATTGTGGAATACGGTGCTCGATTTGAACAAAACTTCGCTTATCCATACCACTAGTGGACTCGCTGACGGTGGGTTCGCCTTGCGTGGTCAACTAGAACATTGTGAACTTAACTTCGATTATGGTTTGTATGTTGGCATGCGTCGTTGTGATGGTGTCTTCATGCTGAACTGTGATTTGAATACCTTTGATTACTCCTCTGAAGATTGCACCAGTTTTGTGGAAGCTGTCCGAAGCGAGGCAAAGCAAAACCTGGTTGAAGTCTGCGAGAATTGATCGCCATGTCCCACGCCTTAGAGTATATTAGAAACTTATCATCCATTCACTCATTTAAATTCAGTTCATTTATGGTTAGTATTAGGAAACTTGCACTTACCTGCCAAATCATTCGAACCACGTGAAACCCATTTAATCTACTGTCTGTTGTTCGCTGCTAAACAATTGTGTAAGTCCCCTTGAAATATTAGCAAATCACATCAAGCCAACTGAGACTATCCAACACCTAGAAGGAACCTTGGAGTTGAACGCATGAACTTTCTCACAATCTTAGCGTGCTGGATACTTTGATCAAGAGAGAATAGGGTAGCCATTGGCAACTTTATTCTGTGTTGGTGCGGTCATG
Organism: Sequoia sempervirens; assembly: GCA_007258455.2. Classification (NCBI taxonomy): domain Eukaryota; kingdom Viridiplantae; phylum Streptophyta; class Pinopsida; order Cupressales; family Cupressaceae; genus Sequoia; species Sequoia sempervirens. The sequence goes on from VDFB02020983.1 coordinate 58,328, forward strand.
AAAATCACATCAACAGGAACTTGTCCCAAGACCAGCTAACAAGAATGTGATTGGAACTAAGTGGGTGTTCTGAAATAAGCTGAATGAGAATGGAGAAGTTGTTAGGAATAAGGCAAGGCTTGTATGTAAAGGTTACTCACAAGTGGAAGAAATAGATTTTGAGAAGACATTTTCTCCGGTGGCAAGAATGGAAGCTATTAGGATGTTTTGGTTTTTGCAGCACACAAGGACTTCAAAGTATATCAGATGGATGTGAAGTTTGCATTTTTGAATAGTGAGTTGGAAGAAGTTTACTTTGAACAACCATAAGGCTTTCAACTATCAGATAACCTTAATATAGTCTACAAATTGAAGAAGCCATTCTATGGACTCAAACAAGCTCCCAGAGCTTGTGTGATGTCCCTGTTTTAATAAGGCTTTAAAAAGATCTAATTAATTATTTAAATATTAAATTGTCTTTATTCTTTAAAAGACTTTTTATTATTTAATTAATTAATTATAAAATATGCCTTTATTAAATATTAATGACTAAACTATTTCTTTTATAAAGTCAAGAGTGCCATGAAATATTTGAAGAATTATAGCTTTCCAAATTCCGTAAAAAAGAATCAGTTACACAAACTGAATATGGCGAAGTTATATGGGCTTTGAGAGTCGACAGAAGATCATCATGGAGAATTGAATGTGTTTTGTTTCGATATGGAGATCTCTGAGAACGAAAACTCTCAAGATTTCGTAGCCGTGGAAGGACGAAACTCCTAAACATGGCATCTGTATAAATATTTGACCAACGGTTAAAAGAAATCATTGCTTTGTTGATTGACGCAAATAATAGGCTGAATCTCGGATATCGGGCCTCTTAATCTAGGCACACAAGCAAAGTATTGGTATGTCAGAGTTCTAGTGGTGCTGGGAGATTATATTGTGTTGTGTATTGTTGCCAACGGCGTGTATTCTTCTTTGTTGGAGCTGCCGATGTTCATATTGTGTTCAACAGCAGACGGTTTGGAGTGGTGGATTTGTGTGTGCTTTCCTATGTATAGTTCTCGGTATAAATCTATAGCGGCATTTGCAAAGTGAACAATGATCGGGCAAGTCTGAGGAGGATCGGGATTCCATAGATTTTGAAGATTTCCGTCTAAACTTACCAGCGTTGATTGGATCTTGCAAACCTCTCCAATTTCGGTGGTCATCGCGTGATGAATGGAAAGACTGATAACGGCTGGAACAGAAGCTTATAACTGTTGTAGCGGTTTGGATGCCATTGCCATATCTATGTGGAACTTCATGGTGTCGAGAATCTCCACAAATCCGTCATTCTGAAGTGCTCTGGCATTATCCTAAGTTCCAATAACAGGCTGAATCTTAACACTGGGCGAGCAATCTTCTATTGCCAAATACCTATGTTGCTATTGCCGGCGTGAGAACTGTAGACATCTGGCAAAAAGGGAGACACTGGAACTATTAATAATTCTCACAGAACTCATTATCAAAAGACGGGTATGTCCAATACAATATCCCATTTCACTACTTGTGTCGTAACGTGTATCTGTGTGAGTAACGTTTGCCTGTTTTGAGTTGACTGGTTATAATATATGCATTGCGTTGAGCAGTATAATATGTGCTTCTAAAGATGTTCTATTATCCATTAGTCGAATGCTTATGATAATGTTTGGAATTCCATTTCCCTGTCATTTCTAGAAGGCGTCATTATATCAACATTTGCAATTCTGAGTTTAATATGGAGTTTGGAATTAGTGTCTTGCCATTTGCCGCTATGGGATCAGATGTACAATCTATTATGGTTCCAACAACATTTGGGGATTGTGATAATCTGTAGTGATTCCTGTATAACTGGATTTTCTGAACAATCTATGATCAACTGTTAATTTCTATTCCTCTGTTAATGAAAATATTCAAGGTCTCAATGTTTGTTTATTCGATGGAAGTTGTCAATGAGACATATCTGAATGCAGAGTTACTGTTCAAGAATTATATGCTTTATGCTTCAGTATCTATTCTTGGAATAATAACATATGATGCTCTGAGGATCTGCAATAAAATGAAGTCATGGTAGTTGGTCTGAAGTTGTTAAATTAAGCATGCAAATGTTAGACTGTTTAAATCAGTAACAGAACCAAATTAATATAAGTATCAGAAGTTAAATCACGTGGATGATTGGTAATAACCTTGGTCTGAGAGGTCGAGGTTATTACAATGGTATCAGAGCCACTATCCTGCCATCTTGTGGGTACTTAATTACAAACTGCATCAATGGATAGAATTCAGAACAGGAGATTGATTCCTGCCTTCCTTCCTGACTTGCCAGCAAAAGAAAAGAATTCTAGCATGAAGAAAATTTTAAAAGACCTTGCTCAATCTTAAGAAAAGATAAATCACGATTTGATTAAAACACATCAAAAGTTAAATCGTGATTTGCAGCGTCTTGCAGACTCACTCTCAAGGAAATCTAAGGAATATGCTATCTCATCCACACCTACAGGTACAGGGGTGCATGATTTATTGGTACAGGAAGAGGAAAGTGAAGTTACAAGGGAAGTTAGCAGAAATCTTTATGAGGAATTTGAGAAACATGCCGATGTTGTATATGAGGATACAAGGAAAGGGTTTGGTAATGATTCTAATGTGCCATCGTCATCATCCGGACAAAAAGCATCACATGAGGTGAACATGTCTCCCCTTAACATTAAGTGCGCTAGCTTGAAGATGAACGATGATATGGATAAAGGTATGGATTCTAATAATGAGTCCTTATTGGACCACATCTTTGCCCAATCATCCGCAGTTGAAGGTTGTAATGCATCCACAAGCAAGTTGGCTGATTCTATTGTTGACAAACATTCCACACATGAGGACAAATCAGAAAAGATAGTTCATGGCAACCAAGATCACTCTGATGCTCGGGAACAAAAGCCTCTTGTAGTGGAAAATTTGGAAGGTCAATTTATGGTGAAGGAAGAAAAGATTGTGAAAGCGTTATCAAGGATGGATGATACTCATAAGCATATTGAAGACCTCATTTGGTCAACACAAATTGAGGAGAGGCAAAAAGGGACGGTAACAGGTATGTCTTATACACATTTACAGTCCATCAAAGAAGCGTTGGAATTCATAAAAGATGATTACTTGCAATTACTAAGAGATAGAGATATGGCTTTCAAATTGGTGGAGGCCAAAGATAGGGAAATTGTTAATCTTCGCTTTCAGTTGAGTAAGGCTCATAATTCAGTTTGCAAAGCAGAAAATCAGTTGTGTGCTGCAGCCACTTTGCAAAAGCGAGAAGTCAATGCCAAAGACATGGAACTTGAACAATTTGATGAAGATGGTTTGGAACAAGGAAAGAAAGTAGATATGATGGATATAGGTGAGGTTTGTAAAAACCCCTGTGAAGAATTTGATAGACAGACAGATTTGGGTCATGAAGGAAAAATGATAGAATCTGGTGTAATCTTACTAGAAGAACCGCATGTGGCATCTATAAAAGAATACAAAAGTTTTATAGTGGGTGGCATAAAGATTTTGATTGATAAATCTTATGAAGGTATGGGTCTTATTGGTGCTCCTTTGGTTGACCACAACGCTGTCCCATCATTCATGGTGGAAGATGTGAAGGAAGAGTTTGTAGCTTCAAACAATAGGCAAGGTACGGAAACCCATGGAGAGTCTATTGATGAACACGATTCTGATTTTCTGAGTTTGACCGGTAGTTCCTTGTCATCACAAGTCATCCATAAGAGGTTTGATGTATATTCAGATTGCTCAGAATCTGATTTTGTATCAGCAATTGATGAAGAACATGAGGTTGACTTGGATACATCTTCAAGTGTGATCATTGACTCTCAAATTGGCTCCACTCCTACACATGTTGAAAAATCAGAAGTAGGCATACAGGACGGGAATTTGTGGATCTTTGTCTTCAATTGAATACGTCTCATCACTTATTGCATAAATCAGAAAACGCATCTTCTATAGCAGCCTCTACCATGATGCAAAATGACAATGCAAGTTGCATGGAGTGTGGACAAACTGATGGAAGAATTGAGGAGCTTCATGGGGAGACATCTTGCAGCTTGATGACATCATTTGATTGTGAGTTAGGTGAGACACTACCACTTTCCACTTGGAAAGACCAGGAGGAAGATCAAGATTTGGAGGTGTTCAGTGACTCCAAAGAAAGCAGGGAGGAATCTCAAATGCTGATTTGGGACAACAGCAGATTACTCTCCCATCCTCATGAATTTGTTGTTTATGGTTATAAAAAAACTAACTCAACCATTGTTGACAACCCTCTTTTTGAGTTGAGTGCTGACTTGACTTTAGATAATCCACTCTTTGAGTTGGATGATGAGGAGGCTCTTGGTCCTGACGATGCAAATGATATGTGGGTTTCGAGTGTGGAATGTAAAGTTGAGCATACAATAAGTGGACCAGCCACTAATATCTTGTCTTCAATTGCACATACTGATTTACATAAGGCAGATTTGGTTGAGCCTTTGATTTTTCATATTGAGCTTGAGGAGTTAACTTTTCAGGAGGCTCGCAGGGCAGAGCTTACGTTCTTTAGACCAGCTTATGAAGGAGTATGCATAAATGGTGGCATTGCTGGTTCATATCTGTTTGAGCACGCAAACACTCTTGGAGATGATTCACTACTCTCTTATAATGCATATGGAGCTAATGGGGCGTGCATGATCATGGTTTCTCCTGTTGAATGGAATTTTCATTTAGCAGTTGGTTGGAGAAGTCGGAGGGATTTGCATCGTCTTTTCCTTGATGGAGGTAGACAGAGAGATGAGTTTCCATCATCTTTTCACATTAGAAGTATTTGTGGCTTCTTCTAGAGTGAGATTCTCGGTTGGATGTATGATGTTTGGGTTTATAACAACACATGGCAGATCGACATGATTGATTATGCACCAAGGATAATTTGGGATCCTGGCCTTGACATGATTGATGCATTGTTTCTTCTGGATCTTGTTGCGTTGCTTCAGAGCTTTGGGCATGACGAGATTATTACAGTGTGGGATCCAGGAATTTATTTGGCAAGCAGAATGCTTCGCAGGTTGGTGTACTATGACAGAGTTATTACAGTATGGGATCCAGGGATCTGCTGGTTGGATCGAGCACTTTACAGATTGTTGCAGCATAACAGGGTGAATGATGATAGACTTATCAAAATAGCGCAGCAAAAAGCAATGTCCCAAAGGTTTGGTTGGGATCTAGGTACTGTCATGATGGATACATTGTTGCACATGGTTTTTGGCCTGTCGCTTCATATCGTGGAGTTTGTGGCATATTGTCAGAATGGAGTAACAGTTTGGTATGCGATTGCTTGGGACAAGCAATCTCCGGGAAGGAAGGACTGTGATGTCCCTGTTTTAATAAGGCTTTAAAAAGATCTGATTAATTATTTAAATATTAAATTGTCTTTATTCTTTAAAAGACTTTATTATTTAATTAATTAATTATAAAATATGCCTTTATTAAATATTAATGACTAAACTATTGCTTTTATAAAGTCAAGAGTGCCATGAAATATTTGAAGAATTATAGCTTTCCAAAGTCCGTAAAAAAGAATCAGTTACGCAAACTGAATATGGCAAAGTTATACGGGCTTTGAGAGCCGATAGAAGATCATCATGGAGAATTGAATGTGTTTTGTTTCGATATGGAGATCTCTGAGAACGAAAACTCTCAAGATTTCGTAGCCGTGGAAGGACAAAACTCCTGAACATGGCATCTGTATAAATATTTGACCAACGGTTAAAAGAAATCATTGCTTTGTTGATTGACGCAAATAATAGGCCGAATCTCAGATATCGGGCCTCTTAATCTAGGCACACAAGCAGAGTATTGGTATGTCAGAGTTCTAGTGGTGTTGGGAGATTATATTGTGTTGCATATTGTTGCCAACGGCGTGTATTCTTCTTTGTTGGAACTGTCGATGTTCATATTGTGTTCAACAAGAGACGGTTTGGAGTGGTGGATTTGTGTGTGCTTTCCTGTGTATAGTTCTCGGTATAAATCTATAGCGGCATTTGCAAAGTGAACAATGGTCGGGCAAGTCTGAGGAGGATCGGGATTCCATAGATTTTGAAGATTTCTGTCTAAACTTACCAGCATTGATTGGCTCTTGCAAACCTCTCCAATTTCGATGGTCATCGGGTGATGAATGGAAAGACTGATAACAGCTGGAATAGAAGCTTATAACTGTTGTAGCGGTTTGGATGCCATTGCCGTATCTATGCGGAACTTCATGGTGTCGGGAATCTCCACAAATTTGTCATTCTGAAGTGCTCTGGCATTATCATAAGTTCCGATAACAGGCTGAATCTTAACACTGGGCGAGCAATCTTCTATTGCCAAATACCTATGTTGCTATTGCCGGCGTGAGAACTGTAGACATCTGGCAGAAGGGGAGACACCGGGACTATTAATAATTCTCACATAACTCATTATCAAAAGATGGGTATGTCCAATACAATATCCCATTTCACTGCTTGTGTCGTAACGTGTATCCGTGTGAGCAACGTTTGCCTGTTTTGAGTTGACTGGTTATAATATATGCATTGCGTTGAGTAGTATAATATGTGCTTCTGAAGATGTTCTATTATCCATTAGTTGAATGCTTATGATAATGTTTGGAATTCCATTTCCCTGTCATTTCTGGAAGGCGTCATTATATCAACATTTGCAATTCTGAGTTTAATATGGAATTTGGAATTAGTGTCTTGCCATTTGCTGCTATGGGATTAGATGTAGAATCTATTATGGTTCCAACAACGTTTGGGGATTGTGATAATCTGTAGTGATTCCTATATAACTGGATTTTTTGAACAATCTATGATCAACTGTTAATTTCTATTCCTCTGTTAATGAAAATATTCAAGGTCTCAATGTCTATTTATTCGATGGAAGTTGTCAATGAGACATATCTGAATGCAGAGTTACTGTTCAAGAATTATATGCTTTATGCTTCAGTATCTATTCTTGGAATAATAACATATGATGCTATGAGGATCTGCAATAAAATGAAGTCATGGTAGTTGGTCTGAAGTTGTTAAATTAAGTATGCAAATATTGGACTGTTTAAATCAGTAACAGAACCAAATTAATATAAGTATCAGAAGTTAAATCACGTGGATGATCGATAATAACCTTGGTCTGAGAGGTCGGGGTTATTACAGCTTGGTATGCAAGTTTGGATAAATACTTGGTACAGCAGCTAGCAATATTTATTTTAAAATTGAGAAAGATCGAATCTTGATTATGGTTGTGTATGTCAATGATATAATTTTTGGAGGACATGAAGTTATGTGCAAAAGATTTGCATAACAAATGCAGAATGAGTTTGAAATGTCAATGTTTGGGGAGATGAATTTCTTCTTTGAACTACAAATCAATCAGACAAAAAAGGTATTTTCATTTCACAATCAAAATATGTCAAAGAAATGTTGAAGAAGTTTGGAATGGAAGACTCTTAACTGGTATGTACTCCTATGGTTACTAGTTGCAAGTTAAGCAAGAATGGTGAATCTCCTAAGGTTGATCAAAGCAAGTACAGATCAATGATTGGAGAACTGTTGTATCTAACTGTTACCAGACCGGATATCATGCATGCAATTAGTCTTGAGGCTAGATTTCAAGAAGATCCCAGAGAGTCACATGTGGCAGCAGTGAAGAGAATATTTAGATACTTGAAGGGCACTCTGGAACATGGCTTGTGGTATCCAAAGGATATTAATTTCTCTCTGCGTGCTTATACTAATGCAAATTGGGCAGATTGTGTAGATGACAGAAAAAGTACAAGTAGTGATGCAAGTTGGTGTCTTGGCTAAGCAAAAAGCAGGATTCAATGTAATTGTCTACTGCAAAAGCAGAATACATTGCGGCAGCATCTTGTTGCACACAAGTGTTGTGGATGAAACAAACTTTGAAGGATATCAGATTGGTATATGATGAACCTATTTCTATCTTTTGTGGAATACAAGTGCTATTAACATTTCAAAGAATCCAGTAATGCATTCAAGGACAACGCATATTTCAATCTAGTATCACTTTTAGAGAGAGAAGGTTGCAAAGAATGAGGCAAAGCTAAAGTATGTGCCTACAAAGGATCAAGTTGCAGATATCTTCACAAAGGGATACTTTTGAGTATCTCAGAGAAGTTAGGGGTTATTGCCCCTCCTTTCAACTAGATGCATAAGGATATGCATCAATCCGGTGAATTCCAAGATTCATTCCTTATTATGGAGTAATGTTGGTAGCTACCTCTCAAGGGAGTAGGTAGTAGTATTGTTGTGTTGGTTGTAGTGGTTGCTAGTTGGTGAAGTATGTTGTGTACTCCTAAGGGGGCGTGTACAGATGTCAAGTCCCCCGCAAATTACATCATTAATCTAGACTGACCAAGTATAAATAAATAAAATACATAGATAAAATAAAATTTAAATTATACTTATAATTATCATAATATAATATTAAAATTTTAATTAACATAATATAATATTACAAACATAGGAAAATATATTTATACAACTAATATAAATAATACTAACAAAACATACTAAATCACCCATATAGTCCTAAAGAGCAGCGATTACAAACATTATGAAAAGCTGTGATTAATAATTAGGGCAGCAATCAATAAATAAGAATCTTTAATTATAAACAAGACATCAATTGGGGTTGAAAAGTCATGTCTTATCCCCACCATGGGATATAAAAGGAGAAATATATTTGCAATTAGAGGGAGGGGGAAAAATATGTGCAGGGCAAAGATAAAAGACAGGGAATAAGAACAGAAATACACGGGGTATTTTCTGAGTATTGCAGCAGATTTCTATTCATAAGAGAAGATAAAAGTAGAATTAGGAGAACAGTTACCAGCAAGGAAAATATGCAGGAAAAGAGATATGTACAGATCTTAAAGAAGTGAGTAACAGGTTTGAAAAGAGATACAAAATTAGCAAGTATAATATATATATCTATATGTGTGTGTGTGGGGGCGAGAAGGGGAAGGGGAGAGGGGTGGGTTAATATGTATAGACAAGGGTGATTATTGTAAGTTTAGAAGTTAATCAGTAATAATTCATATGAATATGTGTATAATATTCGATTATGCAATAATGATTCTTGCAGCAATTATTGAGTCTTATAAGTTGTTATGTTTCTTTAATATGAATATGAATAATAGATTCTTATCTGTTTGATGTACACTAATGATATTTTTTTAAGTGTTAAGAGCAGATCGATTTGGAGAAAGAAGAAGAGAAACTGATTCGCTACCAAACCATAGAATCTCTGTTTACATAAGCTATCTTGTGATTGCATATTTGTAAGTTATATATTTGAGGTAGGATCTATATGGGAATATAATGCATTGTTTAAATATTCAATGGTTCATGCATATTGTTATTTATAACTTATGATATCACCTTCATGATTCATTATGTATTGTTGATATGATTATTTGCAAATATGAAATTGATTAGTTTATTAATTATTATGCACATATCTTTACCATGATGGGAGAAGGGAGAATTACAAAAGGGGTATGGTGACAGGGCCCTCTTCTAGGTACGCCACCCGAGAGGGGACAAGATGAGCCCACATGGGCCAAAGGGGTACTGCTTTTGAGCCTAGGAGAGTTGGGCTACCAGGAGACCCTTTTGAAACCTCACTCCCCTATCATGGTATAGCAATATAAAGAGACCAATCATGAGGAAATGGGGAAAGATGGCAAGATGAGGGGATAACAGATAAATTAGAATCCTCACTAGGTAGGCCACCTCATATGAATGGCATGGGCCACATGAGGCCAAAGGGGTACTGCCTTTTAGTCCAAAGGGTACTGCTTTTGGGCCTAGAGAGGCTAAGACACCCCATCAAGCCACTCTCTTCCATGTTCTCCAATGGTTGAGCATCCCTAGGATAAGGAAATAACTGGATTAACAAATTTACTATTGGAAAGAACTAAGACTACAAAGGGGAAACAGTGATGGGGAACTCTCCTAGGTATGCCACCTCTATTAGGAACTTGATGAGCCTCAGGAGACCAAGGGGGTACAGAGGGTACTTCCTTTGGGCTTAGGAGAGATGGCATTTTCAGGGCACCCTTTGGAATCTCACTCCTCCATCATGGATGACCAACACAAGAGGAAAAATCATAGGGAGAAGGAAATCATTGGTAAGATGAGGGGATAGCGGAAAAGACACCTCCTAGATAGATCACCTCATATGAATGGCATGCGCCATATAAGGACAAGGGAGACGGTATATCCCCTTGAGTCTAGGGAAAAAGGGTCCAAGGCACCCCATCAAGCCGCATTCTCCCATTCTCTCCTATGATTGAACCCTCCAAGGATATTAAAATCTTTGTGATTGAATTAGTAATTTGTCCATGAGTTCACCAATGATTAATTATGATAATCTACTAATAGGTATTATTATGGTAAATGATTATGTTCTGCTAATCAGAGTGATTATGATAAATGGTTGCTAATGTGTGTGCAAGGCCTCAATCGGGTGAAAGGTACTCTCTAACCTAATTGTTCATTTGGAAATTAAGGAATTCAAACAAATTTAGGGCATTCCCAATTAGGGGACATTACAGCAGAGAAGTGGAATGTGTAGGTGCGCAAAGAAGGTGTGAAGGAAACAGAGTGCAATAAAAAAAAAGGAAGTTGCAGAACAGATACATGTGTGATTGATGTCAAAGGGGATACTGCCCTTTTGCCATTGATGTCAAAAAGGGAGAGATTTAATTGAAAAACCTTATGAAGGGGCAGAAAAAGAAAAAGTGTTGGAGAGGATAGATACTTGTGTAAGGGGGAGCAGTGTGTACTATTGTGCAGCATGTGTTGGTGATCAGAGTTGTTGCTTTTGTTGTTGGCGGTTTTTCATATCATGTGTTGCCATCAATGACAAAGGGGGAGATTGTTGGAAGTCTCTGCAGTTTGTGTTTTCATTGATGTCAACAGATCGATGTTGTTGCATTGATGTCAATCTTTGGGATGCTTTGATTTGTTGCATTATGTTGTCATTAGTAGTCTCACTGGTGTCAACCTCTAGTGTTGCCTTGATAAGCATGTGTGTGGTTGAGTTATTGTATTGCAGTTGGTTTGGTTGTGATAAGGAAGCATTGTAGATGATGAGAATGTGTTTTTGGTGCTTGGTTTCCAAGTGTTTTTGAGAAAATTTGAACAAAAGAGGAAACAGTGTGGTAAAGAGTGTTCAGTATAGTAGAGTAGTGTTTGGTTTTTGTTCTGCATTTCTTCTATATTGAAGATTTGCTTATGCAGTTTGGATATGTTGATCAGAGGTGTTCAGAGGTGTTATATCCAGAGTTTCATGTTCTGCATCATTGTGCAAAGAAAGTTATGTTCACCAGTGTGTGAACTATGAAAGCAGTGTTGTCTGGGGAAAATGGTTTTGCTCCACATTTCTCCGCAGTGTGGTTTCTGGTCTTGCAGATTTGAGGATGTTCTTACATTGCTCATATCTAGCTTCAATCTGAATTTTTTGAAGTTTGGTGCTCCACAAGGTTCGATTCATGTGTTACAATGTGGAAAGTTAACTGGGTGTACAAGATGAGTTTGATCTTCAGGTGAAAGTTGTTGCTAAGGGATTTGTTGGATTTTAGGGTATTTATGGAATATTACAGATTGTGTTTGAGTGTTGTGTGTGGTTCGCAAGTCATCTTTGATAAAAGGAAGTGTGTACTTAAATGTTCAATGGTGTTTACATAGGTTTGGCTGCCCTTGGGTGTTTACACTAATTGCAAAATTGCTTCAATGTTTGTGGAAGCATGGTGTGGCGTAAATGTATGGATTTAGGTCCGAGTTGAGGTGTGATGTGGTCCGCTATCATTCCTCTCCACCACAGGAATTCTTAGTGCCAACCTAATTTGCATTTGCACAAGAGAGGTGCATAGTCAGCCTTGTAAATTGTTTTCAATGTTGTGATGGGTATATATGTGTGTTGAGTTGATGGAGGATGGATGTGTGAAGTGTGTGTGATGCGAATTGGAAAAGTGTGAAGTGCAATGTGAGCCTTTACGACTAAGACTATTGGAAGTAAGCAAAAGGTGTCTACATTCTTCAAAGAGTGCAAATGTACTGGTGGTGCAATGGTGGAATTTTTCTGTTACTCTGAGATGGATTTCTCATTGTAACAATCTTCTTTCTTCTATTTTGTAATCTGGCAGTGAGCCCTTCTTTCTTTTGGACAATGAGCCTTCTGGCAGTAAGCCTATTGTTTGTATTCGATGTTGCAATTACTTTATATTGTGAGCTAATCCTCACCATGGTTTTTCCCTTCTTGAGTTTTTCACGTAAATCTAGTGTTCGCATGTGTTGGATGCATAGTTGGCAGACTCGCAAAAAACTCGCCGAGTTTTCAAAAACTCGCGAGTTTTTTTGAGTTTAACTCGCGAGGACGATTTTTTCCGAGTTTTTTCCGAGTTTTTCAAAAAACTCACAAGTTTTTGCCGAGTTTTTCAAAAAAACTCAGCTTTGCAAAAAAAAAGTATTTTTTTAAGTTTCCGAGTTTTTGGCGATTTTTTGGCGAGTTTTAAAAAACTCTCCAATTTTTGGCTTGGCGAGTTCTTCTTTGGGGCGAGTCTTCCAACTATGGTTGGATGTGTTTGCATTACTATTTCTCATGTTTATATTCTGCTAATGCATGATAAGGGTTTAATGGTTGTTAAGTGTTTAAGGATTAATGCAAATCTGAATGTTAATGAATATTTCATGTACAACCGATTCGCCCATGCCTCCCCCCCCCCTGTAATGTCCCCTTATTAGAGACAAAAAATGCACAAATTAAAATTTTTTATTTTAAAGATTGTTTGATAAAGAGCAATGAAAGATTGATGGAATAAGATAAATGAAATGCATTATTATCAACTAGTGCATAACCCACATAATCTACTATGACTTATTACTCTTGATCGGAATAGATCTTTGCCTCGTTTCCTATTCCTAACCTCATTGGATGGAAGATTTACTATGCCAAGGGCACGTGCACGATCTCGAGTTGGACACCCTCAAGGTTTATTACCCGTCTTGGGCTCCATCCAACATTGGACCAATTTACCCACCTTTCCCTCCACACACTCCCTATCCTTGCTGAGTGCTAGCGAAAGGGAATTTTGGCCCGAAGTCTATTCCCAAGGTAAAGTCATAATAGCTTAAGGAAATACAACAATTGTTGTAAGCAGTATTATTGTGGCTTGACAAATAACATTCATTTATTATAAGTGGAATCTACTATTTACTTATGCTGTAAATATGAACTCAATCTGTTGACACATATATATCTATTGGCTGTAATACGTTATTTATATGCAAAATCTTATCATGTTGTACTGGGTCCAATTCATAAATTACACAGCTTTGAGTGTTATAAACATTCACTGAGTATTGAGTAAGATATGGGGTTAGTTGTTGTTTACTCCAGTAATGGTATTTCAATACACTATAGAAGTAAACTAGAAACACAGTATCATTGAGTATGTAAAAGCATTCACAGAACAAAACAGATGTATATGAAGCATTGCAATCTTTATTCATGTACTTGCAGCATTACATTATCATCATAACACACCCCGACTCAGAGCCATACAGCCACATAAACAGTTAACCGGCGTTGGTTAAGAGCACCAACCGTCGGTAACTGACAAGTACTAACTAATCCCGAGTGCTAACTAATCCCGAGTGCTAACTGACCCGAGTGCTAACTAACCCAAGTGCTAACTGACCCGAGTGCTAACTAATCTCGAGGACTAACATTATTCATTTATTCATACTTGCTAATTAACTATTTAGCGGCTTACATCATCCCCCCCTCAGAAAAAGTTGTCTTCCCAGACGACAAATACAATACTGGGAGATCAATACATAAAATTCCAATGAGAAGAGGGTTGAGAGGACGTCCCTGGTGGCTGGGGGACTGATGAAGTAGTAGTCGGAGTGGTCAACTGTCGGAGTCGGTATACCTCCTTTGTACGCTGCTGAAGGTGACGAGAGGCCTTCAATTCCTTCTCGCGAGTGGTTTTGACCAGATGCGCTGCCTCCTTCAAGTTTTTATGGACCCTCTCCAGTTCTTTGTCTTTTTCTGCCAATTGGCGGCCCATCTCTTCCTCAAGCGCTGTCATCCGCCTCTCCATATCCTGAATGCGTGTATCTTGAGAGGTCACTTCCAGCTTCTCCTTTTCCAGCAAGCGAGTGAGCTCCTGAAGTTGTTTCCCAAAAGATTCTGCCTTGGCTTGTATTTTACGGGAAAGGGTGATGGCGTGCTCTGCTTTCCTCGTCATTTGATTAAGATTGATCTCATACTCGCGGCAGGCTAGAAATAATGTCCTGTATGTTGTCTCCATCTCAAATAACTGTGCCACCAGCTTGTCGTCTTTCCCATGCAAAACGGGCCTCTTTGGAAACCAAGCAGCCAGCATTTCTAGAGTCTTCCTTGCCAACCAATCACTAGTTAATATCATGTCAAACTCTCTACCACTTCCTGAGTTCATGAACTGAATGATCCTTCGTGCCTCCTCCTCGGCTATGGGTGAGTAGTTCCGGTGCAATGTCTTTGCAATGTCAGACACTTCCTGGATGACCAACGCAATAGGCTCAAGGCTGTGAATGTACCTCTTGATTGTACCTATTGGATCCTCTCGATCTGGCTTGGGGATTATCACAGCAATCCCTTCTGATACATCATTATCACTAGATCCACCGGTATCTCTGACATTACCCACAGCTGTAGGTACGGCCTTCTGTGGTGTGGTAAGAGGCCCCTCATCTAACACAATATGAATCACCTGTGTCGTCTCTCCCCCCTCCACTGCTCGTTGCTCTACTACTGGCTGCGTATTCTCCACAGCCACCATCGTCTGAGTGCTCCCAGCTGGTGCAGCCTCTCTACCAACCTCTGCCTCCATCAATCCTGGTGAGTGTATGGGAGAAATGTCCTCCTCCCGAATAGGTGTTCCCCTTTGTCGCAGCCACCCATCGACACCCTCTGTCTAAAGTGTCCCTCCTGGTGATGTCGGTGCATCTGCCTCACTTATCACACCCTTCGGTGTCGTATCCTCGGCCACCCCTAGTGGTGTCATCTCTCCTACTGGTGCAACTACTGCAACTGCGCCACCTTCCTCGGCCTCCTTGTCTACCTCTTGTTCGGCTAGGGCTTTCATCGAGGTATTAACATCTACTGAATAAACTCCGACTGGTGAAGTACTATCGGCAGATGAAGACAGTGCTAACTGCTCATATTCTTCACTATCGGCTTGTTTCCTCTTCCTCTTCACCGTCTTCGGCTCTTCTGTGGTGCTCCCAGCATCCAGAGTCGTCCATCTGAAAACTGTAGGCCAAGAACTATCATAATCCCTTGCTGGCTGAAATTTTCCCAATTTCCCTTCTGGCACTTGATTGTAGACAGCATCCAGAAAGAGGGCTATAAGCTGCTGGGTCATATAGAACGCCTTGTGCTTGCATTCTAAGAATTCTCTAATCCTCTCTGACAGGTATAGTGCCCAATTATAAACCTTTCCCCCACTCAGCCCGAACATATACTCAACCATCCAGGTTGCGATATCTGAGGCTCAGCTGGTGCCTGTCAACTTGCATTTGATAAGATCCATAATGCACTTCCAATCACCATTCCCCAGCATATTTTTCCGTAACCCTCGAGCTCCTGCACTCTAGATTATTTCCTTTTCTTTGGCAGTGATATCCGACCGGCAAACTCTTTTAATAATCATCTCTTTTGGTTGCGCAGTCATTTTTGTAGTCGGCTTGGCGACCACCTGTCCAGACGCAGGTATGCCAAAGACTCTCCGAAAGTCCGAGGGATAAAAAGCCACGGTAACTGGAAACCCTTTGTATTCAATTGTACTCTTGTGGCTATGCTGATTGTAATTGGCAACAATATCTCTTAAATATTCTTCAAAATCTTTAGCATTAAAGAAAGGACACTGTGCTACCTTGTCCACCTGTGCTGTCGCCAGTGCTCGCTTGATGGGATAGTCAGGTGTCATCTCCTGCCACCATGTCTTGCACTCAGTGCCTGTGAGACTTTCCCACGTCAGCGAATCTGCAGTCATAGTATTAGCTTTCCCCTTATCTGACTTGCCTCCAGCCACCTTGGATTTCAGCGTTATTTTCCTTGCTTTGGTACTCGTGCCGGCATCCATTTTTCTGTTCCTGAAAGGGTAAAACTGCCGGAAGATCATTTTTCTTGATAAGTGAAAACCCTTAATGACAATCGGTACAGCAGTTAATTTTTTCCGCCGAAGGCTCTAGCCGATGAATGGTACGGGCTTTTGATAATGCTGTATGGATTTTTCTTGGACCCAACGTACGGCCCTTGTCTTATAGCTCATACGGCCTCTACTCTAGCCAATCATACAGCTTCCCCTAAACCATGGATAGTCTCTTCTAGATGATGGCATACGGCCTTTTGTGCAGTCTCTTCTGAATGATGGCGTACGGCCTTTTGTGCAACTCGTACGATCTTTCCCTGATGACAGCGTACGGCCTCGTTGCTAGTTCATACGGCCTTTACCCTGTGATAGCGTACGGCTCTTTGTTTGATGCGTACGGCCACCTTCTTCTTTAAGCGTACGAAATACTTCCTCAAGCGCACGGAACCTTTCCTCTGTAAGCGTACGGAATCCTTCCTCTGTGTCGACTTTGCCTCCTTCAACCGTACGGCCTTCACCTCCACTCGTACGGCTTCTCTATTCCTCAAGCGTACGGCCTCCTCTATCAAGCGTACGGCTTCTCTATTCCTCCAGCGTACGAATTTTTGGCGTACGGGCTCTCCTTCACAGTGTACGTCTTCCTTCTTGTTGGTGCGGAAAAATTCTCCTGATGACGTCTTGGTCTTCTGGCATACTGTAATCCTCCTGTATAGCCGTACGGCCCTTGCTACCCCTTCCTGTTGATTGAGTTTGTCTCTGTGGCGAGTGTTGGGTATTGACAAGGACGGCTCGCCTTTTATAGATTTAATATTCTTGTTGGGTCGTACCCTTTTCCATACTTTAATTTTCCATCTCTTGATCATCTGCATAATTTTTATTTTTATTTCTCTTCCTTTGAATACTTTTAATTTTTTAATTTTTCCACTCCCCCTGGTCGGCGTTGCTTTTTTCCTTACTTCAAGTCTTTTATTTTTTCCAGCGCCATATAATACGTCTGCCTTTGTAATATTTTTATTTTTTCCTTTTGATATTTTCTCTCTCTTCAATTCTATTTAATTTCCCCTCCATATTTCTTCCATTTCTGTCTTCTCTCTCCTCTCTCATCCATTTTCCTTGTGTTTCTTCGTTTATTCTTTGTTCTTCATTTATTTTGCTATCCTCCTTCCCTTTTTTGTGACTTTCAGCTTTTTTCCCATTTATCTTTTATTTTTTCAATTTTTGCTTATCTTCTCTCTCATCTCTTCTTTCTTCATGTTCAGATGTTCTTTTATTCCCCGTACTCCATCCGTTTTAACCTTCAATTCTGACGCATAGTACCATTTACACGTATACGGAGGTCGCTTATAGCATTCTTCTTCACAACATGATCCTATATACTGTATATCAAACCATTTATCAAGCAATGGAGCAGGGCCAATACCTTTGAAACTGTCGTCGATATATCGCCCGCCGTAACGTTGATACCACGTAACCTCCTCACCTTCTACAGTTGGTGGCTCGACTGTGTTAGGTATTATCTTCCATAGCCCATTTTGTGTTACCAACCTCGGCACCTTCCTCCGTTCTCGTCTCGAGTGTTTAATTACATCTTCAGTGTACCCGTCCACAGTTGAAATGAACATATCTTCTGTCATCAATACAGTCTTTAAACAAGGAGTTGTTCGTTCAAAATAGGCTTCCCACTTCTCATCTTTCCAATCATGTGCTTCATCATCAGCATCCTCAAGTTTACACAGGCTTTGCTCGTGGGCCAGTTGTTCCTCTTTCTCTTTCTGCGCCTCGGTATCTAATTCTTTCGCCAGGTATCCTCGCTGGAGGCCTTCATATGGAGCAATGTAACACCAGTGTCCACCCATTCTCCGCCATAGTGCTAGTGTCTTGAATACCGCATTAGTCAGGTCCTTATGCATTCGAGGTACGGCAGTACCTTCTACCTTCTTCTACACCAGTCTCTCTTCGATGATTTGATCCACGCCAGATTCCATCCAAACTCCTTCGGCTGCATAACCGGGACCTCCCAGACCCCAGTCGTATTCTTGTGAGTCCTTGCCTTGCACAGCCCAGTCTTCTTTAGTGGCATAGCCCAACATGTTGATGGCAATAGCGTTCTCCTTCCGTTCTTGATACTGTTTCAACTTGGAACCATTGATCGCTTCTGGCAAGAGTGACCCATCTAAATTCTCCAATTTTATAGAGCCATTGTCATGGACTTCCCAAACTCGGAATGGTCCTAACCAATGAACCTTGAATTTCCCCGGCTTAATCTCGTTACGGCCGTTATAATTCAAAACTAACTGTCCTGGCCGGAAATTCATTCGCCAGAGGTGCTTATCGTGCCAATACTTCCTTCTCCGCTGCATGTTTTCCGTCGTCCATTGTGCCATTATCCTTCATTCATCCAGTTTATTAAGTTGGTATAGTTGTTCTTTTAAACTTTCTGTATCACCTAGCCGATTCTCCACAGCTATCCTTAAGCTGGGTACCATGTACTCCATCGGCATCACCGCTTCTTGACCGTGCATTAATTGAAAGGGTGTGTGGCCTGTCGTTACCTTGTACGTCGTATGGTATGCCCACAGCACAGCTGGTAATCTCTCTTCCCAGTCCGCTTCTTCTATGCCACATGACTTGTGAATGACTGATACTAGTACTTTATTTGTAGACTCCGCCTAACCATTAGCTCGTGGGTAGTACGGACTTGATAGGTTGTGAAAGATGCGGAACTCCGTCGTCATTAGTCGGATGACATGATTGACAAAATGCCCTCCACGATCACTCGTGATCTGAATAGGAATGCCGTACCGTGTCACTATTTGCTCATAGATAAATCTTGTCGTACTCTATGCTGTGTTGTCCGGCAGTGCTCTAGCTTCAGCCCACTTTGTCAGATATTCAGTGGCAACCACTATGTATCGGCATCGACGCAACTGACTCACCTTCAATGGTCCAATGAAGTCCAGTCCCCATCGTTCGAACAACTCCTGCGGCTGTGAGGGATGCAATGGCATGAAGTCCCGTTTCAATGGTTTTCCGACCCTCTGATAGGTGTCGCAGCCTAGCACCCATTCTCTGGCATCGGTGTGCATCGTCGGCCACCATAGGCCCACCAAAAGAATTTTCCTTGCTGTAGCATCCGGTCCCATATGTCCGCCAACCAGACCGTCATGTGCCTCCTTTAGTACACCTGGTATTTCTTCTTCTATAACACATCTCCGGAGGATCTGATCAGGCCCCATCTTGTAAAGCAAGCCATTGATCAACTGGAACGTCTTAATTTTCAAGACGAGCTTTCACCTTTCCGCTGGTGGCATCTCCTTCAAGAATGTGGATGTGGACAGATATTCCCCAATCTTCTCATACCACGAGGGGAGCATTGCAATCTGAAACAAGTGTGCATCCGGAAAATCTTTGTTCACCCCTTCCTCGGTAGGTTCGCCCGACCGGATTCTAGACAACTGATCAGCAATCACATGACTCTTACCCAGTCGTACGATGATTGTAAATGTAAACTCTTGAAGTAGTAATAGCCACCTGCTTACTCGTCCTTGAATGATTGGCTTGTTGACTAAATACATTAAGGCTTGATGATCCACAAAGAAGGTGAACGGCGTGGCTAGGAGATAGTGTCTGAACTTTTGTAAGGAGTAAACCATTCCTAGTGCCTCACGCTCGGTCGTACTGTAGTTTCTTTCTGCTTTTGAAAGTAGCCGACTAGCAAAGAAGACTGGATGGTCCAACCCGTGTGCTCCCACTTGTGCCAGTGTCGCTCCAATGGCAAAATTAGAGGCATCCACATGTACATGAAACGCTTTATCCCAGTCCGGGTACAGCAATATAGGTGAGCTGATCAATCGGTCTTTTAGTTCGTTGAATGCTTTCTCCTGTTCTTCAGCCCATATGAATGGTTGGCCCTTCCTTGTTAGCAGGTCAAGAGGATATGACACTTGTGCAAAAATTTTAATAAATCTCCGATAGTAGCCCACATGCCCGAGGAAGGACTTCACACCGGTGACATTCTCCGGAGCCTCCATCTATACAATCACTCGCACCTTGTCAGGATCAGTTTTCAACCCAGCCTTGCACACAATGTGTCCAAGGAGCTTTCCTTGTGGCACCATAAATCTGCATTTCTTGGGATTCAAAGCAAGGCGGGCTGCTCGACATCTTTCAATGCACTCGCCTAGGGCTTTCAAATGTTTTTCCTTATCACTGTAAATTGACCAATCATCGAGAAAGGCTTTGAAATTACCTACAGACATCTTGTCAAAAATGTGGAGTATTATCCTCTGGAAGGTGGCTGGTGCATTGCACAGTCCAAACGGCATCCGATTGTATGCGTACACCCCGTCCTCAACCACGAACGTAGTCTTCAATTTATCTTCCTCCGCAATACTGATCTGGTTGTAGCCCGAAAAGCCATCTAGGAATGAGTACATTTCATGCCCGGCAACTTCTTCGAGGATTGTGTCAGTGAAAGGAATAGGGAATGGGTCCTTGATAGTAACTGCATTCAGACTCCGAAAGTCAACACATATTCTAATTTGCTCCTTTTCTTTCTTTAAGGATATGACGATCGGTGATACCCACTCACTGACATCCACCTTGAAAATGATGCCTGCTTCCAGCATCTTCTCAATCTCCTCTTGTACTTTAGCGGCATAATTTTTATTCATTTTGTACGGTCTCTTCCGTACGGGCTAGGCTCCTGGAACAAGAGGGATCCTATGCACGCATAACTCCGGTGGTACGCCTTTTAGATCTTTGTACGTCCAAGCAAAGGCATCTTTATACTCCATGAAAATTTTGAATGCTATCGCCTTCAGTACGGGGTCCCAGTCGTCACCCACAAGAATCTCCTTAGGTTTTTTTGGTTCCCCGAGGTTTACCTTCTTCAAGGTTGGCTCCTCGTACTTGATGATTTTGTCCCGTTCAAACTCGTGTGCTGGCGTCACATCCAATTCTGCCATACCCTCCTTGTACTTTCCGTACTCTGGAGGAAATGTTTCACTAGTCGAGCCTTTGTCTTCTTCTGATTCCCCATCCTTGACTTGTAGCATGTTGCAATCTGGGTGGAAGACTTCATAATCTTCCATCTACCAGTGAAATAGTCCGTTCAGCGAGCTGGTCTCGTCCTCCGAGCAACTCCCAATCTCTAGTACGCCCTCTTCATTTGGTTCTATTCTTTCGTCATCAACATCTGATTCTCCTCCCAATTTGGATTCCGAAGATGCCAAATCTTCACTGACCACCTGGTTTTTCAGATCAATAGTGTATTTTCTCCCCCGACTCTCTATCAAGAGTGTATTCCTTTTCCAGTTGTGGTTTGCCTTTGCAGCGATCAACCATCCTCGTCCCAATAGTGCATCGTACGCCCTTTTCTCCAGTGGGATGACGACAAAATTTAGCAAAAATAGCTGCGTACCGATTGAGACCTTTTGTTCCATTAGTGTACCGAGGGGTTTGATGCCATGCTGATCTGCTCCTATGAGGTGGAATGTCGGGGGCCAGAGAGTTGGCTTACCCAAACATTTCCATGTTTCCTCTGGCAGTACGTTTACTCCCGAGCCTCCGTCAATGATAGTGTTAGATAACTTCATTCCCAAAATTTCCATCTCGACGACAGCTAGTTTCCTCCCGATACTTACTGCGAGTAGCATTGGATCCGTAGTCTCGGCCACTGGTTCTGGCATTCGTTCTAGCGGATCCTTCTGAAGATTATTTTCAATAACATTTGTAAGCACTACTCTCAGATGAGGCATCGTTTGCAAAAGGTCAGTTACCTTGATTGGTACGGTTGTGTGAAGCACCTGCCATACTATGTTCTTCTCCGACTCCAACTGCAGCAACGTACTGATAGCTTTAGAATTTCTATGTTCGTTCATCATTGTCTCTTCTACCTTTGTCTTGGCTTCCCGGAGTCTTTCTTTCTCCATACGGGGGTCTGGATAATTTTCCTTCTTCAATTGCACCCTCGTGATGGCCAAGACTTCTTCGTCTGCTATCTCGAGCATATTGATGCTACCTTTCTGCTTTGGACAATCGATGTCTTCATGATCACTCGGTCCACACCATTTGCATAACTTTCCCTCGGTGCTTTGGCCACTCTGACAATCCCTCGCAAAGTGACCCCATTCATTACAACTCCGACACTGGATCATGGGTCGTCCTTTGCTATCGTACTGAATTTTGCTTCTGGGCGTATTATTCCTTCGATTGTTACGGTAGCCTCCAGGGGATGCATTGTTCTGTGGTATTAGCGGTGTGGTCGGAGGGGTTGACTGTTCTCCTTGGGTGAAGAATACTTGCGAACTTCTTGCTTTTAAGTTGTATGGGCACTCCTTGACGGAGTGTCCCATCACTTGGCAAATGTCACAAAATAACTTTTTCGGGCAGTTCGCCTTTGTATGACCTTCCGTCTTGCATTCGGTACACCATAATTCATTTGCCTCCTTAGAACCTTCCTTATCAACTTTCAGTTCTTTCATCATCCACATCATGTCCCGACGAAGGGCTTGTACCGTGGTTGATTCATCTTCACTTTCCTCGGCACTCTCTTAGTCATCCTTCTTCCCCTTCGACGATGTCCTGTTCTCGCTTTCAATATCCATTGCTCGATTATATGCTTCAATGAACGAGGATGGCGGTACCATCGTTTCTTCAAGCCATCTGCCGGCTGTGCCTCAAGCTTTCCAATCAAATCTTTCAACCTCCGATTGTAGGTCCGCACGCCCTCGTACTTTCCTTGTTTAGTATTGTATATCTTTGTGACAATCTCACTATCGTCCCGTAGGAGTTTGTAATGTCCCCTTCTCGAGCATGATCTTTCCAGTGACCGTTGGCCTTTTTTCTGGAAACCCGAAGGCTAGTCGAAAGGTAAAATTAGGGTTTCCTATTTTTAAGGATGTCTTTGCTCAGAGTTGGTGGATTCATTGGCGGATTCTTTCTGGGTTTTCAGAGAGCTCGCAGTGGTATGTTCGTCTCGGCTTTCTGAGCATTTCCAGGAATTTACTATTTTTAGTAAATTCTATTTTTGGCAGTAAACAGGTTGGTCTCAGGCAGTTGAATTTTCTCTTCAGTTGACTCCAGTGGCGTATTCAGTTTCGGGCTTCAGAATGCAGTTTTGGGGGATGAGCTTATTTCACTTAAAAATAACATTATATTTTAAATGTTATTTTATCACCTTGGCCTAGTCAAATAACTTAATGTTATTTTAAAAGGTGGACTTGAAGGGTGGCGCCATCATTGAGGATATATTAAATTTATATTGAATTTTCCAAAGTCAAAGCAAGTTTAATGAGGGCGCATTTATCAAGGTGAATTTAATTAAAATATCAATATTAAGCTTGAAAGGAAAAGGACGCCATTTTGGAGAGAGGATTAGGGTTTGGCATTAAAGTGGATTTTTAGGGTTTCGAGAAGTCAACAGGAAGTTATAAAAAGGAGGCCTTGAGCATCATTTCACATCTTTTGTCTATGCTAATGTTATGCTGCCGAAATGGTTGCGGGATTGCTTCGAGGAATGAATGCCTCCTAGTCTGGGCTTGACTTCGTGCTTGAGAGACAGCACCTAGTGGAGAGGTTTGCTTATTTGAGTGTTTTGTAGTAAGTTTTGCATTGTATCTTGAGTTAGTGCTTGTAGATTAAATCTGCTCTTACTTTCATTTTCTGGAGTTGCTGTTTTGTACGGCTGAAGGTTGTTTTTAATCATAGATCAAAAAATACCAAAAACAGTGTTCTGGGTAATGGCCCATTTCCTTTGTAGGGTTTAGGCGCCATACTTCTCAAGTTTGTAGATTTTTTAGAGAAGCATATGATTTTTAAATGTGAATCGCCCCCCTTGCTGGGCTGTACCTCTTATTTCTGTCTTGGGATTCGTGCATATTAGATCTGTGGTCTTTTGATCAGTTTCTAGTGCTTGGAATTGGTCGCCTATGTCATTAGAGTGTATTGCAATTCATTTCACATCCATCGGAGGATCTTTGAGAGAGTTATGAACATTTATATGAGTTTGTAGACTGCTGGTTATTCATCTATTAGTGCAGATCTGTGAAAACAGAATTATCATTATGATCTTTGAGAGAAGTTATTGATTTGCCATCGTTGATCAAGCCAAGGGAGTTCTTATTGTTGTAATTGCTAATCTTCTCAGTTTCTATTCTCTTGTCAGGCGAAAGATCCTCATTTTGTAAACTGACAGTAGTACTGGCAGTGATTCTTAACCTTGCTCTATTCTGCTTTGTAATGATCACTTGCATTGTGAAGTTATTTTGTAATAGTTACACCTCCGCCCTATGGTAGCTACTCGCCCACTCTGGGTTAGAAAGCACATTCTGGGTGTTGAGTACTTTCAGCATTTCATTTAATTATTTCAAGCAATTTTTTGTAATCACTCCGCCATATGGTCACCCCTCACTCCGTTCTGGATTGGGTAGCACATACTTGGTGTTGAGTTCCCTTTCAGCAATTAGAGTAGAAGATCCTCTGACCATATGCTCGCCATCATCGGCGCCATTCTTGGTTAGAGTTCCTGCATAAGCACTTTGTTTCAGATCCTCTAACCAATGCTCACACCTTGCCCACATCGGGATCCTGGTGTACATTCTGGTTAGAGTTGCTTTTGCACGTTTTGGTTTATCCTCTAACCTTAACGAGTGCATTGGTTTGTAATCTGCAAATTGTTAAAAACGAAAAATTTGGCTCGGAATATTTCAGAGTTTGAACTCCTCCTGGAAAGCTTGCTTCAGCACCCTCCATGTAGCTCTCTGTGCTTGTTCTAATTCAGAGTACCAATCAATGGCACTGTCTCTAAGTGTCGCCGGAAATGCTCTCAGCCACTAGTCAAGATCATCCTGTCCACTGGCTATCCAGATAGTCTCACATGTCTTGCAATGCCGTACGGGATCTTCAAACCCATTCCCCATGAACTTCTGCAGCTTTTGCCGGTCCGGATGAGCCATCTTTCCCCGCTGTCCTTTGTGTGTGTTGGACCCGATTAGACTGGTGGTTGCCTCACTACGTCCCTGTGCGTCACTTGCACTCTTGGCCACGTACGAGTCACTCCCATGTCCTCCATCAACGTCCTCAACACCGTATCTTGGGGTGCCCACTGATGCTCTTGCGGCCTTGGGGTATTGAGCTCTGATCTTCCACTCGTAAGCCGTTCGTCGTCCGAGAGGGACAACTCTCGAAATCGTCTGATACTATTGCTCAATTCATCTTCGTTCTCATCAGAATCATATCTTCCTATATACGGGGTGCCGAAGAGTTTTCCGTCCCTTCCTTCTGTCAAACTTTGGTGCGCTCGTCCAATGGATGTGTCTATTCTTGTTAGATTTTCATATGTTCTTTTAATGCTCTGATTTATTTCAATTAAGTCCTCATCCAATTCCTTGCCGACTTGCTTTAGTCTTCTTCACCAGTGTTCTTGTTCTTGCAGCCTGAGTGATCGCCGAACTTGCTCTTCCGAAGTCCCGTGCCCGTCAGGTACTCGATGCTTGTCTTTGTTCAGCCATACGAGCATTTAAAATATGTTCAAGCGATCATCGCTAGCTACCGGATGTACGTCTCCGGCTCGTGTCTCGTTCTTCTTCTTCTTGTTTAGTGCGTTATTCGTAGCGTTGTAGTATTTGTTGTCTTCGGCGTTCCCGATCTTCTTCTTCTCGAAGGTCTTGCAGAATAATGGAATGATGGGCCAGTAATCGGGGCATATGATTCAAGAGATGATTCACCTCGTCGTTCACTTCCAATCTATCCCAGATAACTTCCTCAGGGATCTCCTGTATCTGGGATTCCCTTCGTACGTGATCTCGTAACGATATCTTCCACAGATTAACCAGATCTTCCATCAATCGGTCTTCCCGTTCCTCATTAGCATTTACAGGTTCTTCCGCCGGTTGACCCATTACGCTGCCATGACGAGTGATGCCCTAGTCCGCTAAGGCAATGGCGCCAAATGTTTACTCCAGTAATGGTATTTCAATACACTATAGAAGTAAACTAGAAACACAGTATCATTGAGTATGTAAAAGCATTCACAGAACAAAACAGATGTATATGAAGCATTGCAATCTTTATTCATGTACTTGCAGCATTACATTATCATCATAACACACCCCGACTCAGAGCCATACAGCCACATAAATAGTTAACCGGCGTCGGTTAAGAGCACCAACCGTCGGTAACTAACAAGTACTAACTAATCCCGAGTGCTAACTAATCCCGAGTGCTAACTGACCCGAGTGCTAACTGACCCGAGTGCTAACTAGTCCCGAGTGCTAACTAATCTCGAGGACTAACATTATTCATTTATTCATACTTGCTAATTAACTATTTAGCGGCTTACAGTTGTTCTACAGTAACTCACTGTCACAGCAATTTGTATTGATTCCATTCTCTCAATGCTAACCAGTGGTGAAGGTACTTACCTCAGATTGTCGCTCTTGTGTTTGTCACTCAGTGGCGTGTTCCCTATGTCTTCTTCTCTTACATGCAATGATTGCAAATCATACAAAATGTGTGTACATATATATATATATATATATATATATCTAAATATACTATCCATTCTAATATTCATCCAACATAATCATGAGTCATAATACGCTTGAATATATTAATAAATGTTCACTGAGATGTAACTTAAAGATGTATTTGATATCTAAATCACTATGCTTACCATTGTATACACAAGTAATTATAACTCTTATTGAAATATATTTAGAGTACTCACCTCTCTGTTCTCGATCAGATCCACAGCACCACCCGGCTACCATTTTTCTTTCCCTACCAATCACTATACTCTCCTCCTTCAGCCTACAATTCATTCTTTACTCAGCATGTGTTCTATTATCTATTTCCTAACTGGAGATCTATTCTTTCCTTCCTAATTTATGTCTTTGAAATATATACTTCCTCATTATAACCTTTTCGATCCTTGCAGAACTGTAGGAGAGATCTTCCAGTAATCCATACCTCTATTAATTGGAATTTGTTCCCTTTTTATTCTTACGGTGGGTTGAGGGACACATGCCTTCATGATATGCGCTTGTCCTAGAAGATGTGTCCATTGGTCGATGGTCTTAATCAACATTATCTCTTAACTAATATGTGAGATGTCATTCGATGTCATACCCGAAGGCTGAAGATAAGTTCTGATATAAATGATTAACCACAAGAATCTTCAACGCAAGATTCCAAGCTGAGTCTTGACTGGTTCTGAAGATTACGTCAGCAGCTTGGAACTCCCTATACAAGGACGCCTAGCTTGAAAAGACCTCCCTTAGACTGGCCGCTCCCATCAAAGGATAAACCATACTAAGATTAAAGGCGCTTCATCCTAGGTATCCACCACCCAGCAATGCTTCCAACGTCGAACCATAGCAATTGTTATCACTGGTTAAGACCAAACTTTAGGCATTCTGCTTCAGACGCTACTGAGCATCGAGCCACACTTGATGGCTTATTATATTTTATATCAACAATTTATTCATTTAGCTGAGCCGTAAATAATTGGTTCTTATTTATTTGCCTTTGTGAATGTTTTATTGATATCGATAATTTACAATTATCAATGCTAATATATATTATATGGCCTCTTACTTTATTACTATATGTATAAATTGATTTTATAGTAATTATATATATATATATATATATGTATACCTTGATATTTTATGCTACTCTAAATGTGTGAATCTAACTAAGAAACATGAAAGACAAAACACCAAGGACACCTCAAGATTAGCCAAAAGAGAGTTACAACGAAAAGGAATGCAAATAAAATGAAACACAAACACTTTTACCTTGTTGTTGAAACTTCTTTGATTGGCCCTTGCTTGGATTGGTTGTGTGCTCCTTAGATGATTGTTTGAATGTCTATAATGCAAGCTTCAATATGCAAAATGATGGACAAAGATGGTTGAATGATTGAAAAAGGCTTGGACAGCATGTAGTTATGAGAGTGTAAAGTGTTGGAAATGCAAAATGACAGCATAAGGGTGCAAGATGGCTAAGTCTTGCAAATGCAAATGGGCAGCATGTGGGTGCTCAAAATGAAAGTGTTGTGGAAATGCCCTTGAGGAGGGGGTATTTATAGAAGAATTTGAATTCTCTAGAGAATTCAAGGGTCAAGATTGATCCAACAAGGCCAAGATGAAGGGCTATGGTGGGTTGAGAACCCATAAGCCCTCACATCTTGACATGTGGAGGGTGAGGTGGACAAGAGGATATGAGGTGGAGATGAGTTGTCAAGAGGGTACATGAGGTGGAGGAAGTACAAGTACCTTGCAAGTACATTGGGAGATGGGAAGAATCTTGGGTGAATAAAAGTGAATTTTAAATTCACAATGATTGGAAGAATCTAGAGGGTAAAAGGTGGGCTCCAAAAAGGTGGGACTTGGTCACATGTGGTGATTGTGACAAGTCCAAGGTTGGTCACATGTGGAGATTGTGACAAGTCCAAGGTTCTAGAAGCCTTGGAAGGATGGAATGTGAATTAAAAATTCACATTTAAAGGAGGAATCTAGGACAAATAAAAGGAATTAAAATTCCTTGGAGAATGATTAGGCTTAATTAATCAATAATTAGAAGATAAATGAGGATTAGAAGCCAACTTGCAAAAGTTGGAGGATGTGACACATCCTAATCAAAGGATTAGGCATGTGCACATCCTTAATGAAAAATTAGGAAATGGATTAGGATTAGATGAAAATGACATGTGAGGAATTAAATAAATGTAATATTTATTTAATTTATTTGATGAAAAGAGGATTAAGGAGGGTAAGGTATTTAATTATTAATTAAATACCTTAGGATTTAAAGATATTAATTAAATAATAGTAATATTATTTAATTAACTGGATAAGAGGATGTTTAGGCGAAAAGTGATAAATTTGGATAAATTAATTGTCCAAATTTGGATGTCTACATTTTGCCCCTCTTTGAGATGGTGTTACGAAGTAGCATCATTTCAAAGAATATTAAAATAGAGCCTAGAAGATGATTAGATTGGAAAAGATGCCCCAGTCATTCAAAGAAGTGACTAGGAAGGAAGATGATGGGGGTGAAGATGAAGAGTTAGGGATGAAGGATGCCCCCTCGAGAGGACATGCGGGTTCAAGAGAACACGGGTGGGCTCTCGAAATAGATGATGTGATGCAAGGGGAGATGAGGAAGAGAGTAAGAGATATGGAAATGGGTGAAGCACAAATGGATTTGAGGACAAAAGGTGATGTTGCCCCAGTCAAGGTACAAGTCAAAATGGGTTGATGATGGATGGAGGGTTGTCAATGAGAGAATTAAAGAGCCCAAGACAACATGAGGATAGGGAAGGATACATCCCACTGAGGGGTATTGATGAGGGAAGGATACATCCCAAAACACCACTAAAGGAGAGGGAAGAATACCTCCTGATGATGATGATGAAAGTGTTGTTGATGAGGGAAGGGTACATCCCAAAACAACACCAAAAGGATAGTGAATGACACTAATGGATGATGATGATGATGGGTCAAGGCTGATAACAAGACTGAGAAGTAGACCAAAGATATGATTAGGTGATTCAGGCTAAGTGGAATGGATGGAGATTGGATAGAGATAAGGATGAAGGATGAATGATGAATGGATGGGGGGATACATGCAAGACGATAGAATGGAGAATGATATGCAATTCTAAATACAATTTATCATCTTTGGAGCACTGGTTTTTGCTATAGCATCAAACACAAGACACCAGGGTATGAAGAACCAAGGCGTAATTGTGTCTAATGCATCGAATAAACATAACAGACAAGAAGGCTATCCCAACACCCCAAGGTCAGAAAGACCTTGGTCGGGCCAGGTATTGAGATAACCACAAGCACAAAAGAATGCCCCAGCATAACACAAGACCTCAGGGATCTTGGTGGGTACTACGTGGGACAACCAAGAAGACACAAATAGACATAAAAAGATCAAGATATGTCCCTATGTTGACCAATCAAAACACACTATAATATGATGGATTATGGCGGTCTTGACAAGTGATGATAGGGAGCTCAAATGATAAACAAAATCCAAAAGCATCAAAAGATTGCAATCAATTTCAAATGTCCTTTGCCATAGGATCAAAGGGATAGATGGGATTGATGAGGTCTGTTAGGAAGGATAGATCCTGTTGAGACCCAAGATGATGGATATTAAAAGATCGTTATGACGCAGGATGTTCAAAATTGATTGGATGTCATGATACAAGTGGATCTCGTTTGTTAAGAACCAGCTAGATAAGGGCATAGCTTGACGTCACAACAGATGAGAGACATGAAAAGAGAAGAGACTTTGATGGATGGTAAAGACGGGACAGACAATAGGAACAAGAGTTAAAGACTGATGATGGAACCCCGGGGGCGAATCAAATGATCGACCTTGCCTACGTGAAAGCGCAGGGGCCACGTAGTTTGACTAAAGACCGACAACAAATGATGGATGAAAGAGGATGAGATGACCCTAGATAAGGGGTAAAATGATTGGACCGACACGATGGGACAAGAGAGATGAATGATGAAGTGATAAGATAGATGATGTTGGACGATAGTGACTATAGAAAGCTCAGGGATGGGATAGTTAGCCAAATCATCAAAGATGAAGTGGGCA
The DNA here is from genome assembly GCA_007258455.2 of Sequoia sempervirens. Lineage (NCBI taxonomy): Eukaryota > Viridiplantae > Streptophyta > Pinopsida > Cupressales > Cupressaceae > Sequoia > Sequoia sempervirens. The sequence continues at coordinate 89,178 of VDFB02020983.1, forward strand.
AATGACATGCCATATAGAGGAATGGTGAAATGATGAATGATGAGATAGAAAAGATGTGCAAAAGAAGCAGAAGTGATGATGATAAGATGGATGACATTGGATTGTATGGGGTAAAGCCTATAGCTAGATACCAATGACAAGGGATTAGGAGATGGGATGAGGGGAGAGGATGGGGGGAGGAAAAAGGATTGTTTGGGTGGATTGGATAGAGGGATAAGGATTTCGATGAGGAAAAGTTGACCAAAGGGATAGATGACTGATGCTTGGAACAGGTGGAAGATTACTCAGAATGAGTAAATGATTGATCAAGATTATGGAATGAGAGTGTGAAATGATAGAAAGAGGTTTGATGAATGTTTGAGATGATAGGATGTTCGAGGAAGTGTTGAGATGAAAGTTCGAAGCAGATGAGTGAATAGATTTATTAGAATGGATGAATGGGACAAAATTGAAGAAGATGGAGGGAGGGATCTTAAGACTTTGTTGCAGATGGATGAAAGCCCAGATTAGGGGTTTGGATAAGCTCAGATTGGGATAAGATTAAAGCGCAGATGAGGATTGGATCGAAGACTAGAATGATTGAAGGATATGATTGAATTGATTCTACACCGAGTGCCGAGGCTTTAAGGGACGTAAGGTGTTGACAAGCAGATTTTTCCCGATTTGGCAATTTTCAAAAACTGTCAAATTTTGCCATTTTAGGAAACCTCATGGATGTATGTTTGAGAGTCCCAATTTTGTCCAAAAAATACCCATTAGTGAGATAGGATGAATTGCCAACAAAAATCCCAGATTCAAGATATGCATATTGAGTTATGAGCAAAAATAAATTTTCAAAAAACACTAAATTGGGATTTTGGGGGTCAAGATGAAACTTTGAGGCCCCAAAAATGGGTCAAAACTACCTGTCAAATTTCAGCTCAAACGGACACCCGAGTCAAAAGTTATGGCCTCCGGAAGTGTCGGGGTAAAAATCAAAAATCAATTTTGAAAAATCGAAGACATGGGTTTTGTTCGCGGAGGAAAATGAGGAACTGGGTCGGAATTAGTTT